>PVJA010009841.1:0-59338 GCA_004027025.1 Myocastor coypus
GTGTGTGTGTGTGTGTGTGTGTGTGTGTGTGTGTGTGTGTGTGTGTGAGAGAGAGAGAGAGAGAGAGAGAGAGAGAGAGAGAGAGAAAGAGAGACAAAGAAAAAATTTTAGCCATGAATTCATTTTATTGAATATGAAGCTCTGTTAGGGTTTGTGTCTAGGTATCCCCCCAAAGCCTCATGCAGTCATGGGGTGGCTTTTGGAATTTATGATTGATTATTGTGGGTGTGGGTGCTGCACCACCCCTGGGGCAGGTACTTTGCATTTTAATGTAAGGAGGGAAGAGAAGTTAGCTGCTTAAGCTGCTGTTACCCTTCCCTTCTCTTGCTCTCTTGCTCTTAGCTGCAGCCATGAAAGTCTGCCCTTTGCCATGTGCTGCTCTACCTTGGAGCCAGCTGAATATGGACTGAACCCACCAGAATCTGTGAGCTAAATAAACTTTCCTTCCATAATTTGAGTGTCGGGTATTTGTCCCAGAAATAAGAGAAGAGTAACTAAGATAAGCTCTTTTTTTTTGCCTTATTTATTTCTTGCTTAGTTGTTATTTGTAGCTTTCAAGAAATTTGTAGATTATATGTAAACTATATGTAAACTGACAAATTTCCTGCATCAAAGTAGTAATGATTTACTTTTCATTTTAAAGCATACTGAATGGTGTTGTGCCCTATTTCCTTCCTGATATTAGTACTCTTTGTCTTTTGTCTTTTTTCCCTTTTCCCTTGATCTATAAGACATTTTTTGTTCATATTGATATTTCCAAGCAGTTAACATTTCACTTTATTCATTTTTCTTCTGATTTCTAATCTATTTCATCAAGTTTTACATTTATTATTTTCCACCTGCACTTACATTGTTTGGGTTTATTCTTTCTTGTTCTAGTTTCTTTTAGACATTAACTTCTTTTTTAAAAGAAGCATAAAATGCTACAAATTTACTTTAGCTGAATTTTTCAAGAGTTATTTTTTAAATGTTTCCATTTTACTTTGATTAAAAAAAACTAAGTTTTTCAGCATCTTCTATCCACTCTTTGTGAGAGCACTTCTACATCTTCCTTCTCAGTGCAGACCTAGATTATGGGGTGTTATGATTTATGTCTAGTTGTCCCCCCAAAGCCTCATGCAGTCGTGGGGCAAGGACTTCTATAGATTGAGACTTGACTCATGAGTCACTGGGATTATGTGTTTTAATAATGATGGGATTACAGTCTGAGTACTTCTGGGATTATGGGCGTACCCTAAAGCAGATAGGCTGAGGCAGAGAGCCTGAATGTAATATAAAGAGAGACAGAGAGACAGACTGCTGCTATTGCTCTCTGCTCCCATTTGGTTGGTTGCCTCTGCCACAATTGTTGCTGTTCCACTGCCATGAACTGGATACTCTCTGCCCTGTTCCACTCAGCCTTGGGCCAGCCAAATATGGACTGCAACCTTCAGTAACTGTGAACTAATAAACCTTTCCTTCCTTTGTTTTGAGTGTCGGGTATTTGTCCCAGCAATGAGAGAAGAGTAACTAAGACATGGGGTTTCAGGGGCTCAGATTTTGTTATCATGGAAATGCCTGTGGATGTCTAGGATGTGAGCAGTTGCTTATCTGTTCTCTGGCAGCAGCCAATCATGACCTATGCTTCCTCCTGGCCAAATTCACAGAAGCTCTATCCTTGCTCCAGTGTCAAATCCTGGCAGTTTCTTCTGGCCCATGTACTGGGAAGAGCTGTCTCAGGTCTCCCATCCTCAAGAGCACTTGCTAGAAACCTGGGGGGAAATGATGACAAGTGAGTGCAGATGCCCCTTGTGATGGAGTTCCAGGACATTCACATAATTTCCCATTCTTCCTATAAACATTTGCTGTGATTTCAGTGTTTTCTGTTCTACCTTTGAGGTAGTTGCCACCTTTTCCTGCCTCATGACTTCCTGCTTTGTCTTTAAAAGAACTTTATACTCTTTGCAGTTCAAACTGCAGTGAGCTTATGAAGTCAGATTTTGATGGGCTAAGAAAATTATGATTTGTAGATTACCCATCCCCGACATCTTTTTAAACAGTAAAATGGTCTTATTAGATAGTAAGAGAACATGGTAAGGAACTTGGTGTGAGGGATGAACAAAGATCAGGCCAGCCCTTAAGAAGGAAAGCAAGAAACATAGCCAGACTGATGAAGGGGATCAGACAGCCAGGAGGCCAGCTTCTGAGGGTCACTGAGGTGTACCAGGACCTGCTTTTTTATTATTTCAGTCTTGGTTTTATAGCTCGTCAGTCCACACAGCAGGAGGAGCGGTTCCATTTCTTTGCAACGATGGTCTCAGTGTTGCTTCAGTCAGTAGAGCTTTCTTAGAACCCTGGTGATCACAGGACTAGCAGCTGGAGACTTCTGGGATGAATCGCGTGTCCCTCTAATCCTTTATCTTGGTGTCCTCAGCTGATTTTTGAGGGCCCTTGTAGAGGGGTTTTGTAATTTCTTGACTTTCAGCTGTCCCTGGAGGCAAGAGACTGAATATCAACTGTTCTCTTGGCCCTTTGATTTTTCCTTTTTTATTTAAAAATAGAAAAATAATAGATATTAGAAATAATGCACAATTCTCAAAGAACCCCAAGATGGTAAATATTGAGCACTGGCTGTTATATTGCACACTGTTGTCTTCAGTGTGGTTGTTCAGATTACCGAATACAAGCATGCAACCTTGGCTAAAGTAAGAATTTTAACCACTAACTGCTGCCTTCAAAAATCCAATAGAAATTAGCAGTATAACCATCTTGGCTACAGAAATTACTAGTATAATTGTCTTAGCTATCCTGTGTATATACATAAGGTCTTGGACATCTAGAAGATAGTTTTACTGATCTTGAAGTAGAAGTAGTAGGTCTTTTTTTTTTTTTTTTTTTTTTTTGTCTTTTTGAGTCAGGGTCTCAGTATGCAGTTCAGGCTGGCCTTGAGCTCACTTTTGTAGCCCAGGCTGGAGGCTGGTCTCGAACTCTCACCGATCCTCCTGCCTCAGCCTCCCAAGTGCTGGGATTACAGGCGTGCGCCACCATGCCCGGCCAAAAGTAGTAGGTCTTGATGTTAACTACTATAATTCCTTTGGGTACAGAAATCAGCATCACATCATCTCTGTGTTGTAGAGGATGGCCCACCATCTTACCACACTGCATAAGTTGTCTCTCAGAAATCACATTCCTTTGAGGAACATTTTAGAGTCCTCTTACGGGTTTTATAGTGTTCTGTCCACAGTGTCTGGTATTGCGAGCCCTTAGTCAATGTCAGGGTCTGGGAGAATCCTATAACAGGCTGAAATAGCTCCAGGATTTCAGAAAGCTGTCACCAGCTAGTATGGGCCACTGCTTTTAGTAAAAATGGAAGTTAAAGCTACAGAAAAAACGTACAGGAAAATGCTTTCATCATAAAGTAAAAGGCGGGGCTGGCAAGATGGCTCAGTGGTCTAAAGTGCTGGCTTAAGCAAGCATAGGCAACAGTAGGGACCTCGGTTTGATCCCTGGCATCACATGCCATGCCAGCCCCACACCCAGGGAAGGCTGAGCCGGCTATATATATATATATATATATATATATATATATATATATACATATATATATATATATATATTAAAAGGGAGGGCTGGCCTCAGCAGATTAAGGAGCCTGCTTAGGCAGAGCGCAGAGGCTGGGGTTCAATTCCTGGATTGCTGTGTCTTCCCTCTGCCCCCTCCCTGGTGGGGGCACAGAGATAAAGTCTGGGACTGGGTATGGTGGCACCCAACTATAATCCCAGCTCTTGGGAGGCTGAGAACAGGAGAATCACTATGAGTACAACCTGTGTATGAGACCTTGTAGACCCTGTACTAAATACCAAAATAAAAACATAAAACAAAATAAAGTAAAATGAAAATGGTAAGAGACTGGTTTGAGGAGCTAGCACATATCACGCTGTCACTGAACAAAGAAAGAATCAGGGAGCTGCTGGAGGGAGTGCACTCTGAGGAAGGGAGCCGGCTGGCCCTGATTTTACTTTTGCTCTTACTGTAGTGTACAAATGGTATTTCTAAGCAGGCAGTTTAGACTGCTGAGCCATCCCCTACCAATGATATTTCTGTGTGATTTTCTGTATCCTAAGCAGAGTTAGAAATCTCCAAAATCTTATTTGGGAGATTCATTTGTGTTAATGCTAGTGAACAGTATTTATTTTTTACTATAAAGTATCACATTATAAGACTATATAAATTGACTTTCCATTGTCCTGATGGTGAGCATTTCATTTTCCTTTTTTGTTTTGTTGTTTTCAATTTCATTCATTGCAGGATAGGGTTTGCCTTTCCTCTGAGGAGAGTGCATTATGATTAAGTTTAATTTGAAATTTTCTTCTATTCTTCTTGCTCTTTGTTCAGCCACATTGTCTCATTAAATTGATTGGAGAGTTTTCTTCTTTTTTCTTTCTGGAAACAACTGCAAGAAATCACTTTTTTTTTTTTTTTCTTTCTTCTTCTTCTCCTGTCTTTTTGAGACAGCTATGCAGTTCAGGCTAGCCTTGAACTCAGTTTTGTAGCCCAGGCTGGTCTCAAACTTACACCAGTCCTCCTGCCTCAGCCTCCCAAGTGCTGGAATTAGAGGCATGTGCCACCAGCCCAGCTTTCTTGAAGAAATCATCTGATCTTTGAAAACTTGGTAGGTCACTCCTACTCCTATACGTTTAGGCCTGGTGTTTTGTAGAAAGATATTTCCTCGTATTTATTTTTTAAAAACTTTTCCTTTGAAGCAGCTATATATTTATGGGTAGATGACATAAAGGGACATCCCTTGCCTCTTCCAGGAATTTGACACTCATAGAATCCACTGAGGTTGTTCAGATTTCCTTAGTTATACGTGAACAGTCATGTGTATGTGTGTGTGTGTGTGTGTGTGTGTGTGTGTGTGTGTGTATAGTTCTGAGCAATTTTACCATGTGTGCAACTCTGTGTGACCACCACTATAATCATGATCCTACAATACACCACTGCTTTAAGGCTTCCGTGTTATCTCCCGGTCCCTTCTCCCCATCCCTAGCTCCTGGCAGTCACTGATCTGGGCTCAATCTCTATGATCCCATGAATGTCACACAAAAGATACTGTTTATATCTTTTAAGATTTACTTTTTCACTGAGGATAATTTTCTTGATGTTCACCCAAATTCTGTTATCATTACTCCTTGGGGTTGATGAGTGTTGGTATGGATGTATCATGGTTTGCTTCATGATTGATCTGCTGAAGAATGTTCAGGTAGTTTTCAGTTTGTGGCTATGAGCATTTTTTTTTTTACAACTTTATGCATCAAAATATGAATATATGGAAAGATTTGAAATTTCCAATTTCAATTCTTTAAAGGTTGTAGAATTATGCTTAATATTATTTCTAGAGTTTGCTTTGGTACATTAGTATTTTTCTTAGAATTTGGTAATTCTTTTTGATTTTTCTTCTAAGCATAGAGCTTGTAGTACTTACCTATCCCTTTCAATTACTACTGTTTCTGTATTTATGTGTACCTTTTCATTCTAGTATGTTTCATTCTCCAAGTGCTTGTTTGGAGGTTCTAGCAGAGGAGTGTAGCTACTTGTATCCCCCTTGAGCAAAGAACCATCTTCCTCTATTGGGGATGGTTGTCCTCTTTGCTCGATGAAGCAGCTTCAGGAGCGTTGCTCATGGAGTGCTGGGGAGGAAGGTGACACCAGCCTAGCCTGCCAGATCAGCCGAATGAACTCTGGTGACCAGTGGGGTGACAGATGTTGCAGCCAGATCACCCTCCCATCCTTATTCTCATTTTGCTGAGTCTCATTACAGGGCTTATGATGACTCTGTGTGTGTGTGCATGCGTGTGTGCGCGCGCGTGCATGCGCACGCACGCATGTTTGTGTTTATAGGATTTTAAAGAGCATGTTCTTGGCTTTACTGGTCCTATAGACTTTTCTCTAAGTTGTATGTTGTGTTTACCAATTTATTTGGAAATAAAAGTGTATTTTAATTTTTTGTTCTTCACTGTTCCTTTAAAATTTGTCCAGTGAAAGAAACACCCATTGGTGCTGGGTCAGGGTGCAGAGGGAACATGGCCTAGGGTTTCTCAGTCAGGGCTCCTTGTCATCCTGGGCCACATAGTTCTTTAAGGGCATAGCCTGGCATTGCAGGACTATTAGCAGCAGCTGGGACTCTACCTGATACAACCAGCGTCCCTCTCGGGTCGTGAGAGGCAAAAGTGTCTACAGATATTGTCCCATGTCTCCTGGGAGACAAAATAGTGCCCAGCTGAGGTGCCACTGTGTATTTTCTGTTTAATCTTAGAAAACATGGAATCTTGGAACAAAACAATTTTTTTCTTTTTAAGTTTGAGAAAATGTATTGGATAATTAGTAAAGACATTCATCTCAGTCATTTCTCTCTTCTCATTGTGACCTGATGTGAACATTTTAACTGGGTCATGTGAAAAGTATGTAGGAGAGGAAAAGAGATTACCTACCTAGAAGTAGGTTAAAGTTAAATCCATGTATTCTGATAGAATTAAATCATGAAAGAATGAATATTTCCATTGTTTTACTTGGGGGTTAATTGAAACTTTAATCTGAAAGAGCATCCTATTTAGTATATGTGCTGCCAAAGTGAGCACTAAAAGAGCATCCTATCAGGCACATGCACAGGCTTTTTCTCTGGAATTACTATCTGCTAAAAGAGATCAACAAGTAATTGTCAGCAACAAAATAGTCTGAAGCTGCCTCCAAATTTAACTTTGTAGGAATTTTGAGGGCGATTATTCTATCAGTTTTTTTTTTTTTTTTTTTTTTCTGTCTGTGACTATGCTTTCAAAGATATGTTTGACTGGTCACATTAAAAGTAGGCCATATATAGTACAAGAATCCATAACAAAAATCTCGACAATACACAAACATCACAGCATGTGTGTTGAGTAGTCCTGTGAAGTCTGTCTGAGGGTACATATTTTTGCTTTTATTCTCACTTCCTGCAGTGCTTTTGCGAGGCCACTGGTCAGTATGTATACACTTAAAATACAGCTTATGATTGTTCTGATAAATTCTGTAGTCACTTTGTTTCAAATTGGACTCGACAAATTAGCAACCAATGCTTAGACGTAACTACAGAAAATGCACTATAATATTTTCCAACTTTATCTTTTTGGTGTTTCTACTATTTAAAAAATAATAATAATAAAAAAAAAAAAAACAGCCAAATACTTAAGCAGTGTGTACATCTAAAGCTTGGGTGGCAGTTTATATTTTAAAGGAAAGAGCTTCCTTAGGATTTGCCTCAAGCTCTGGTATAAATGTTGCCAGGAGATAGCTAATGAACAAGAATGAGGAGAAGCACATGCAAAATACTGATTTACTTGGGTAGCACAGGGCTGCTCTCTGAAGACAAATGAAGGTAGACAAGACCATTAAGGTGGAGAACTGCTTCAAGTCTTGGTTTTTAACACCACAAATTCCTTTAAAAATTTGTTTAAAAAATCTTTATCCATAGATAGCAATGCAATACATATGAGTATGACTTGAAACAGAACAAATGTAGTATGGAGAAAAAAACACTCTATTTTATTTATTTTTTTTTAAAGAAGTTTTAATTTTATTTATTTTTTTTAAAGAATTTTTAATTTTATTTATTTATTTTTTTGCTTGTTTCAGAACCTTTATTTGTTTATTCACTCATTTTTTATGGCCGGCTCAGCCCGCCCCGAGGGCAGGACTGATGCAGCATGTGGTTCCGGGGATCAAACCGCAGTCCCTGAAGCCACCCAAGCTTTCCTAAGCAGGCGCTTTAGACCACTGAGCCATCTATTTTAATTTTAATCTAAATTTACTTTCAGTCAATTGCCTGGTGCATTTTCCTGTCAATACATAGCTCTGTTTCTAGATAAAGTTAATCCTTGAGCCAAACACACAATTCTTAAAAAAAGATTCCATGTCTTATTTCTTTATTATCTGTAACCTTTGGAAACTAACATGAAACTACAAAATTAACAAATGTCTTGAAGTCTGTATATACAACAGATTACCTTTAATTTCAAACTTCCATTTAATAGTAATGGACCACTCAATTAAAAAGAAAAATAGTGGCTTTGAAGATAGTCTTATGCCATTGCTTAAAAATAAAACTATTTAGGGCCTGGCAAGATAGCTCAGCAGTCTAAAGTGCCTGCTTAGGGGCCAGGGAGATAGCTCCGTGGCACAAGCACCTGCCTGGCAAGTGCAAGGTCGTGAGTTTGAACCCTGGTCCCACAAAAAAAAAAAATAAAATAAATAAAAAATAAAAAAATAAAGTGCCTGCTTAGGCAAGCACGCAGGGACCATAGTTCAATCCCTGGTACCACATGCTGCCCCAGCCCTGCTCCCAGGGTGGGCTGCATTGGCTACAAAAAACACAAAACAAAAGAAACCAAACCATGTATTTCTTTTAATTTTATATCCACTCCTCATAACAATTCAAAACACATCAGTAATTATCTTGGTCATGGATATTTCCAAGATAAGATTTTATGTTTCCTTCTGATAACTTCTGGTTATTAGAAAACCCACACCTTTTGGTCCAGCCCATCCCTTCCAGCATTCTTCATCCTCCTCTTTGCTTCTGGAGGCGGTTCCTCTGCTTTACTATCTCCATCATCATCTGCTGATACTGGAAGCGCTTTTGGAGCGAAGAATTGGAAAGTGTGAGGCTTCCTTGGGCCAAATTTGAATATAGCTGATGCTTCTTGCAAGTGTCTACATGCATCAGCAATGCAAGTGGGGGAGGCTGGGTTTAGTTTAAGATAAACAAACAATTTAAGGGTTAATCAGGCTTGGGCTCCCCCTACTTTAATGAAATGAGAAGTGACAATAAGATATGGGACCCCTTCTGCCATTCCTGGGGAGGAAACAGCTGTGTATGCCTGGGGCGGAGAAACCTGGTTTCTGGGGTGGGGGAGGCAGTGACAGGAAGTCTGTACTTCTGAGCTTGAGCAAGACCTCAGTGAGCAAGACCCTCCTACCCACCTTTCTCTTTCAAGGTAGCTGCATCCCAAGGGTGTCCTTCAGGGATCCCACTGTGCCACAACACTGCCATGATGGTTTGGCGCTTGGTAGGAAGACAGGGGAACAGGAGGCAGATGGAAGGGCTTCTGTGGCCCACTTGGAAAGTTGACCTGGGATAAAGATTCAGTGGGCTCGATTTCTTTATTGACTTGTACTCAAGTCTAGAAATAAATCATGTATTTTAAACAAGAAGCCCCTTCTGAATATGGAGTAAGACTATGCACCACTGAAAACTGGGAGGAGAGGAGGGTTGCTTCTAAAGCTGTCAGTACCTCAGCTTCCTGTGACATTTATTTCTCTATTAATTCTGGCATTTATATTGCTGTGCTAGATCAATTAGCCTCTCATAACGTGTAGTCCATTGACCTTATCACTTAACTACCCTATTGTGCCACAGATTGCCACTGAGAGACCGCAAAAGAAACATTTATAATTTTGAATTATCCAAGGCCTGAGGTAGGGAAACATTAAAGACTGAGTGTGGATAATCAGCAGCACATTAGATGACAGAATCTTCCTTTGCTCATCACTCTTGAATTTTGCCAGCCCGCTTGCTATGACTTAAATCTTAAATGTCTGTGGAAGGCCTGACTTCCTGGCTTGGGCCCAGCTGTGGCACTATGGGGAAGTGGTGGAACCTGTGGAGGACACAGCCTCCTGGCAGGATGTTGGGTCACTGGGTCATGCTTTTGAAGGGCAGATCAAGATCCCAGTCTCTCTGTTGTCTGCTGAGGAGACTAGGGATCCACTGTTAGGCTCCCAGCATGATGACAGGCCTTTTACCACAGGCCAAAGCAGTAGGATCAAGGGAGCATGGACTAAAGCTTATGAAGCTCTGGGCCAAAATAAACCTTCCTTTCTTCTAAGTTGATTATCTGAGCTATCAAGTCACAGTAATGAAAAGTTGATTAATACATCACCGTACTAAGGGAAGGAACAGAATCCAGCCCACATAGCAGCGGTGTCCAGGTATTCCAAATGACCTAAAAAGGTTAATCATAAAGATCAGAAACTGAAAGCTGACCAGATAGCTCAGTGGACTAAAGTGCCTGCTTAAGCAGAGTGAAGTGGTCAGGGTTCAATCAGCTATATCCAAATGCCTATAATCCCAGCACTTGGGAGGCTGAAAACAGGAGAATCACTGTGAGTTGGATCTACGTAGTGAGACCCTGTAGACTCGGTACTAAAATTCAAAAATCTCAAAACTGAAAGGCTCTTTAGGCAGCATAGTCAGGTGTAGGCAGTGGAAATAGAATATGGATGACTCAGACCAAAGGGAATTATCTAGATGGCCTTGAGAGGAGGTTCCTAAAGTTACTGGACAACTAGAGAATATAAACGAAGCCCAGGTTCTCCAAGGAGCTGGGAAGCAGGGGTTACAGCAAACTCTTCTACTGAAATGGACTCTACCTCATGAATAGCCTCTGCCATCCCTCTGCCCTTCAAGATGTGGTCCTGGGAGAATGGGCCCATTTACATAAATGAAGAGATCCTGGATGCTTCTGTAATGGCAGGTGGGCAGCAGGAATTTCTTTCTGTCATTGCTCAAGTGCAAATCCCACTATAAAAAATCAGGGTGCTTTAAAGAATGAGGATGAGATCCCTTACACACTCAAAAACCATTTATTTTGAGTAAGGAAATTATGGCCTCAATAATGACATAGCTTTAGTAAGAGTTAACCAGAGATGAGTTAGTTTTCTAACTTCTAAGTGCTTGTTTCCACTCCAGATGTCTTTGGAACCTGGGTATAGAAGCAAAAGTTTAACCTAGGTGTGTGGGCCAGGCTCGATGTACTGGAGTTGGGGAGTTTGAGAAATACTTCAGTAGACTGTTTTCAAGAGTGACCACTGATGCTTATAATACACACCAATTCCTAGCTCTGTTTTCTGCAGCAACATACCAGCATATACCTGCAGAAATCACTAGCTAGCTGGGAGAATGACAGTGAAATGCAGGGTTACGTACCTCAGGCACTGGGGTACGTCAAGGGTTCTGTTCACTCATTCTAGGGATGGGATTTCAGTCACAGGGTGAAACTTCCTTGGTGATGGATGCACCTGGTTCTAATTAACCTAAGTTCAATAAAAGCACAAATTGTCAAGCATGCTGGATCAGGAATCAAATCTGCTGAAGAAGATGCAAGCTCAGACAGACAAAAGCAATGGTGAGACAGAATTCACCAGGAGCTCAGAGACACACAGCTCTGGTCAGGGTGCTGCAAAAGCAAGAAGCTCAACTAACAGCATATTGGTTCACCTCTCCTATCTGGAGAAGCGTATGGCTGCTGTGCAAACACTAACATGCGTGTCTTTGAGAAGCCTTGAGGTTAGGCTCTTCTAAGCCAAGATGAGGCTTGAGGAGGTTTGGTGTAGTGCAGGGAAAGCAAGAGAATGGGCAAAATCTGGTGCATCTTTGTCAAAACCTGTGTAAGTAGCAGACTGTAAGGAAGAGTACTGGTTTCCTGAATGAAGGATACATGGAAGTTGAGCATCTTGGCTCTATCACCAGCGCAACTGTGCTTGAGGCAGACAAGGCTACACACCTGAGCTGCCTCACAGTGGTAGTTTTCAGCTCCTTTCCAAACATCCCTCTCTGACACCTTTCTCATCCACATCACTGTATTATATCTAAACAAATCCTGTTATGAGAAACAAAACAACTCGCTAAACAAAAACATAGAAACTGGCAAAAAGCCAATCCAAACTGAGAACTGGGACTTGAACCTTTCAGTTTTGATATCTAAATAGAGAAAGCAGTGATTGGCCTATAAGCAATACACACCCATTTTCATCAGAATCCATAAGCTTAATTACAGAGAAACTGAAAGCTAATAATTTCTACACTGTTTTATCCCTATGTGACTAGTTACCATGGAAATCTCACTTTCCTTTTTCTCTGCTTAGAATATATTTATACAGAAAAGGAAGAGGAATATAAACATGATGAAAAGATTAAACAACACACGGCAGTTTGCTACAAATATTTTACATTTATTATAAGAATACAGAAAAAAGAGTTTCTGCAGACTCATGAGTGGTGATTGGCCTACTAGAACAGGAGGCTATCCAAGGATGGCCTAAGTTTACAAAAATGATAAAACCATATTTTAAAATTGGAGAAAACAATTGAACATCCTGCCATGTTAGCCAAAATTCAAAGTAAACTTCTTCTGAGTGTAAAAATAAATAATTGTTAAATACAGGTCTCTGCTAAAAACAGGTAACAGATAACTAGCTGCTTCATGTACTTTGCTCTCATTTGGTTTCAGCCTTTTTACACAGCCAGATAAACTCAGATCACATTTGTATGTTTTACACTTGAACTTTCCAGGAGAAGCACCCAATTTTCCAGTGTTTTATTTACTTAACAAATATATTATTTTAAAACAACAAAAAAGATTAAAGGCCCTTTAACATGACATTTAGTGACCCCGCACTGACACCAAAAAGAAAACTGTCAGCCACAGGGGTGCTTTATTCCAGTGCTGCTTGCCAGTGGATCACCCCTGGACACAGTGGCCAAGGGCAGGCCCGCTCCCTCCTCATCACCCCAAGGTCATCTTCTAGCAAAGGCATGGAAAAATCCTGTTTGCATAGCCACTTGCTATGGGCCTGTACCAGGCAAACGGTAGTGCCTGCTCCAAGCCAAACGATGTGCGCACTGTGTGTCTTGTCCTCGCTTTCGGTATCATGTAGCTTACCCTGCTCAAGTAGGCTATCTACATTGATGTATTCAGATGTAAACATAAAACCTAGCGGTGTCTTACTAACAATGCCATTTTTTTTTTTTTTTTTTTTTTTTTTTTTTTTTTTTTTTTTTTTTTTTTTTTTTTTTTTTTTTTTTTTTTTTTTTTTTTTTTTTTTTTTTTTTTTTTTTTTTTTTTTTTTTTTTTTTTAGGAGAAATCTCAATGGTTTATGAGGGAGAATAAGCAATAGAAATGGCCCCTAGCTCTGTGCTCCTGGCCATTAGTCCACACTGACAGGGTGAAATTGGATAGCTAACCTGTTTAGCAAAGTGAAATGTTCAAGTGAACACAGAATAA
Source organism: Myocastor coypus (assembly GCA_004027025.1). Lineage (NCBI taxonomy): Eukaryota > Metazoa > Chordata > Mammalia > Rodentia > Myocastoridae > Myocastor > Myocastor coypus. The sequence continues at coordinate 13,078 of PVJA010009841.1, forward strand.
CAGAAAAATAGGAGTTACACTTCTTTGGCCATTTTAGCCATGAAATCAAGTTACCCTTTTTCTTTGATTTAGATTTGATGCTCAGAATCTATACCTAAGATTCAGTTTAGACACTATGATTATAAAATATTCTTATGGAAAATGAGATGCATCTTATGGAATCAATCTCTTTGAAACTAAAGACAACTAGTACACTCCACTGGGGTGTGCATCATGTACACTGCAGATGGAAAGATCCAGAATCTAAGGAATGATGACAGATTCACTATTGTTGGGATCAGACCTTTGGTGGCATCAGTCTTCTCACAGGAGCTGAGGGAGAGCAATTCTGACAGTGAGGGATGGGCTTCAATGGCATCTGTCTAAACACAGAAATTCCTGTACTTTGATGTTCAAAGATATGCCAGCGTGGTTCTGGGCACCTTGGACTCCACATTTCTGCACACTAGCCTGGCATTTGTTAAGAGCAGGCAGATAAGATCATTTCTACACAAGTAATTTGTAAGAGGAAAATTCCTATACCAGAGAACTTTTCAATTCAAACAAAACGAAATATGGATTGGTGATCTGACAAAGACTGACAGGATGGTTTTTCACCAGAATATACATTCTAAATTTTTTCTAAGGCCTCAGACATCTGGGCCTTAATCAGAGGTCTATAGATTTTTTGCTCCGTGAGAACTGTTTGGGCAACTCAAACAAGACCCAAGGGTCGTATTATTTGACAACAGCCACATGATGAAGAAAACACTAGTGAGTTTGGAAACACACATTTTCTTTTTCTTTTTTTTTTTTTTTTCACTCAGACTTTTGTTGTTCCTATGGGTGGGATTTCTTTTGTATTGCCATCTTACATGTACCCTATCAGATGCAGCCCATTGCTGTCTGATCTGTGTTCTCAAAATAGCCTGATGTCCTCTGCCTGGGTGAATTGTTTAAGTGGTTTAAGTTTCTGCAGGGGCATTTTAACTGACAAAAGGAAAAGTGGCATTTCTGTTGTCTGCTTTAATGGTTACAGTTTGAAATATAGCTTCTCACTGTTACCTGAGAATCTGCTTAGGGTGGCATTTAGAAGGTCCTTACTCTGGTACTATATATTCTCAACAAATAGGTCCAAGTGTGGCACTTGGCATCTTGTTTTTTAGGGAGGTACTGTTTTGGGGAAACTGTTTTGTAGAGCTGGTGATGTCATACAGTGGTACTTTGGGGTCTTAAAGAGTATGGTACATTGGCCCGTTGGAGACTTAAGATTTTGTATTTGCTCCTAGTGAAGCTATGAAAAATTATAAACACTGTATAAATGAAGTAATTGCACCATTTGCTTACAAGGCAAGTGTGAAGGAAATAATAAAAGATGTTGGCATAAAATAATGAAATGGAAAGCTGAATATGTCCAGGGCACTAAGACAGTGTTTCAGCATTACTTTGGGTTGGGTGGAAAGTCACCTGATTGGTTTAACTGGCCAAGACAACAGGCTGTGTCCCCTGTACACATCCCTAGAATAATCTTACATGTCTCAAAGCCTCCACTAATAATGCCATTTATGTAACAAATCTGCTACCCATTCAGCCTATCTGCAGCAAGGGCTACAAACAGATGTTCACAGGCTCAACTAGGTAAAACAGGAAGGCAGCCACACATGGACTGTGTAAGTGACCCTGGTGAGTGCATGCCTGAGAGGTCCTGGAGGGCAAGGGGTGCTGCGCACCGAGGGCAAGAAGCTTTGGGTGAGGCTGCTTCTGTTGTTCTATATAAGTGGCAGATCATGACCTTTTTTTGTTTAAAGCAAAAGATCAGGAAACCAAAGATGAGAAAAGCAAATACTAATCAGAAGTAACAGACAAACACCAGAAAAATTAGCACTTCCCAGTGTTCCGTGCACCTGACATGAATAAATAAAACTAAGGGACAACATAAAATTCTCCCACCAGGGTCATTATTAACATCTAAAACTTTCTTATTTTGCAGAACACTTACTTCTTGCTTACTTCAGAGGTAGTGTTTGCAAAGATAGTTTGGAAATTTAAGACTGAATTTAGAATGAATCTCAAATAGTCTCATTTTGAGTCCTTACAAGCTTGCTGGTAAGAAGAGCAATTAAATTTGTTATACCACAAGGGACACTAGTAACAAAATGAAGAACAGGAGTTTTCACAGCAATGTTCCTGCAGTGCTAGCCATGCTAGACATGTGTGTGCTGGTCCTTTGCCACCCATCCACTGAGGAGGGGCAGCATCACCATCACTGCAACTTTGCCAGAGAGACAGCGAACACCGTGCTGATGTACCACAGCAACTTACGGAGAGGACAGGGAGCCAAAGGCAAATCTAATCAGGATCTAGAGTGGAGCCTTTCAGAAAAGCACTGCGGAGAACTGAGAGGCATGTAATACTTAATGGCAGGAAGCTCCTCAGACCCCCTTTTTGAGAAGCAGCTTCGTTCAGCACTGCGTCTGTTTGTGGGAAGGTGAGCCTCTGCAGCACTCTGCACTGGTTACTGTCTTTCATCTCCTCTTGCTTTCCTGGGTGTCTCTTTCTCTGCTCTACTGGGTCTTACCTACCCATGCTGTATTCCAATTGGCTGTAAGATTCCTTTCCTTCAAATGTAACCTCAGGTAAGGCTACTTAATTGGCATGTGCCCATTTCCTGATGAATTGTCTCGTTAGAGCAGACCCCCCACAAAGTAAGGTCCCCTTTGGGTAACTGTAGGAGGAAGCAATTACTTAAAATGAGTCAGAGTGTGAAGTGGGTCTTTTGAAATGTAAGACTTTATTCCAGGTTAAGTTCACTGCAAACAAAGATTTATAGCAAAGAATGAACCAGGCATCTTATAATGAATGCAGATGTAAAGAGTTTGAAATGTTTGAACAGGCACAGGGAGGATGATGAGTGGACATGTCACCTGCAGTACCTCTGAGCTGCTCCTGACACAAGGGACAGTCGCTTGGTCAGCTCATACAAAGGGCCATACACTGACAGGCAGAGGATGCTGCTCCTTTTGTCTCCAGTGATCTTATTTTCTCTAGGAAAGGATCTGGCCTCATGGCACTGCTTTTCTCTGGCTTCAAAATGACACTCTTGAAATCTCTGTTCCATTTAAATTCTTCTACCTTCTCTGTTGGCTGCTTAAGAACTGGCGCTGCTTTCATGCAAGCTCGCCTTGGTGTCTTATTAACAGACCTGCTGAGGCTCACGTTCATTGTTCCTGTGCAGTTTAAAGCAACTAAGAATTTAATATAGCAGGATTTTTCTACCATGGAAAAATCTCAGTCCTTATTAGGTAGCTAAGAGATTCTTATTGCCTATATTTCTAACAATTTAGAATTTAATCTTTGAATCAGTATGAGGCAGTGGGATAGTTTTCAGAAGGTTTTATATTATGTTTGGAGTTGAATTATGGCTAAGATGTATAGTCTATACACCTCTGGTAGCATAGCATTATTTTGTAAATGAGAATTTTATGAGACTTTGAGTTTGTACTAATAATTGCCTTGAAGTAGGCAATCTTCATTTTTTTTTTTTGGTGGGACTGGGATTCGAACTCATGACCTTGCACTTGCCAGGCAGGCACTTGTGCCACAGAGCTATCTCCCTAGCCCGAAGTAGGTAATCTTGTTACAAGAAATCTTAACTTATTAAACCAGTGTGTTCCTTTGCAGAAATAAATATGTAGTTATGAATTCCATCAAATAATATAGTGTTCAGAGTTGACATGAAACTAATCAAACCAAAGAAAAATAAATTAAAATATTTAATAAAAAATTTTGATATGTGTAGGCAGATCAGTAATAGAAGAGGTAACACTTTATTTATTTATTTTTTTTGTGGGACCAGGGTTCGACCTCACGACCTTGCACTTGCCCAGCAGGCACTTGTGCCTCAGAGCTATCTCCCCAGCCCCGACACTTTATTTTAATGGTAAACTTTCATGCTAACTTAATAGTAATGTGGAAACATAAACTCCTTTTGATATAAAATCTTTGATTCCATTTAATTTTAAGATATTAATACATAAAGACGTGTCTTTTTCAATCTCATCTCTTTGTTGTTCCTTTTAGTTTATAAAGTTCTGCTTCCTGAAAGGGTCCTGATCTCCTAAAATGGAAGTCTTTTCGTGACCCACAACACCACTTAGAGACAGCCAGTCTGTTGATAACACTTGAAATAGCAGGAGTGTGTGTAACTATTAAGGTGCAAGGAGAACAAGCCCTTCTCAGGAGATACCTATTAATTTCACTTCAAATGACACAGGCCCACAAAACAGTATACAAAATAGAGCACTGGGTAACACTCTTTAACTCATCTGATGACTCACAAAGAATTATAAAGTAGTCTGACTGAGATAACTCTGAACGACGGTGATATACGATTCTGATACGTAGTTGTACGCTCTGAGTTTTGTTTATCACGCTAATTCCACAGTGTGTAGCACATATCATGACTAAGACATTTTGTTCTTGTCACATCTTAATGCCAGCATTATAAAACTCTATTTATTTGAGTGGTACTGACCAAATTTTATAGAACTGTACAATGAAACTGAAACAGGAAAATCATGTTGTGCCTTAAAGAAACTTAAACCTATTTCAGTGGCAGGATATTTTGTTTTCTTCCTTAAATAACCTTCAGTAAAAAACAACTGTGCAACGTGCTTACTGATACTTAATACAATTAGGCTCGTGGACTCTACTGATCTGCTAGTCAATAGTTCATGAATATTGTATTTGTAAGAAAATGGTCAACTATGGATGAGGAATTTTATTATCCATATTAAATTTGAGAGATATAAGAAAAACAATTACATGACACTTTTCCCTAGGGACCTTGTAGCAGGATGGGTTGAAATAAAGCCTCAGTTTCTGGAAATTTAAACGATACCTGATACTATGTTTTACTATTTTCCTGGGAGAAAAATATGTTATCTTTGGGAAGTTACCTTAGATTACATGGAATAAAAAAAATTGATAATTTTGAAAGTTATTTTCCTTGCAAAAAAAGGATGAACTATCTAACTATATCTTGTAAAGACTCCTTGGTGACTCTAAGCAGAAAATTTTGGGTGCCTGAATGCCCACTGCCATTAATGCAAGGAGCTACACCATAGTGATACATACAGCTCTAGTATAATCCATTAACAACATGAAGATTTGTGACTGGACTTAACTGCATCCACATTGGCAGAAATTTGTTTGGTTGAAATTGTTTTTTACTAAACAAGTCACAGTATTTTGTGCAGTTCTAAAGCTTCTTTTCCTTACATCAATTGCAAATTCAAATTAGTATTTCCATGTGTGCTTTTTGGGTACGGATTAGCCTCCTAAAGTACATAATTCCAATAATCATCAGTGACAGAAGGGATGAATAAATTATGCTTCAAGCATGACAAAATTAACAGTAAAAATGGTTTGCATAAGCTTTTCTTAATGCATGTGCCTATACTAAATTTAATATTCTATAAAACTGATATGATTCTGAAACACTCCCAATGAGTTATTGATCTTGAACTGTACCACTGCTTGTTTGGGACAAAGAATAAAATAGAATTTAAATGCTGCATATGTTATGATGTTTTGAAAAGCTTTTTTAATTTAAGCACAGAGTTATGATGTGAATTGCAAATTGTAGTAGCCTGGATGAGGGAAATATCAATTCACTCTTTATAACAAGGTGTAAGGATTAAGCTTCAGATCTTGTCTACAAAATTAAAGCCCAAATCATCATTCTTTCTCCATGTTCAGAGCTTGGTGCTGAGGCTGCTAAGCGACGAGAGGCTTTTGTTTTCCTTTTATCTTTTTTAGCAAACAAAGAATATTACAGATTTACCTGGAATACTGAACAGAGAAGAAAAACTCTTCTACCTTTACCTTTGAAGGCTGGCACTTCATCTTAATTCATGAGTGTGCACTTTGATTTACTATGGTACATGCCATCAAAAGACACTTCCACTGCTTTACTATATTTGACCTAAGGGAGAACCATGCTGATTAAAAAGTTGCTTTATATGTTGCAACATACTTTTGAGGACAAGTTTATTATGCTTTTTCATTTTAGTCTGAATGCATTCATCAGTGAATGTGTTCAAACTTTGTGAAGAGATTGAAACAAGCGACACAGCAATTTTTCTCTTCTGTATCCCCATCTGTACCCTTTGTAAGAGGTCCAAGTTCTGTACAGTGATATTCACATGTAGTAAACACCTGGAGAGGGCAGAGGAATTTTCTATCCCATGAGCTCTTCAGTGAACACAGACCACATCATCCCTATGGTGATGTTTATCTGGGCACAGGCCTGAGCATGACCTTCTCCTGTACATGTGTCTACACTGAAAGGTGACTGTATGTGTGTGGGGTAACTCATTGCATGCAACTGAGATTCAGTACCACGGGATCCTACTCTCAACTCAGGTACATTTGATCCACATAAAACATATTAAGCAATGCGCTTGCATACCTGTCAGCTATGGCTAACGACCTCCAGGGAGCCATGTAAGGTCAGATGAAGGGGAACAGTGGAAACAGGAGGACTGTCCCCGGGTCTTGCTCTCATTAATAGTCACTTGACTTCGGAATCTTCTATTTCATAGGTTCCTGCCTTGCTCTTCAATGTGTGTCCCCCCCTTCCCAAAGTATTTATGAACCACAATCAGGAATATGAAAGCCCTACAAACTGAATTACATCTTAAGATACATCCTCTAAGACGAAGCTACTTAGCCAGAAGTTTGCTGGTATTTCTGTGGAATTGCATACTGTAGTGTTTCTAAAAGAATATTTTGCTTTTGTCATTGAGGGATGTATCCAAAGAACCATGAAACATTCTTTTGGACTTCTGTGATGAACACAGAAAACATAAAAGGGATAGGGAGATGTGTACGTGTTTACAAATGAACAAGACTGGTAAGAAGACAGATTTTATGTCTCTATTCTCTACTTTGATGAGCACTCTAGCTGCTTTTCTTCCTCCCAGAGAGCCCTTCTGGTCATACCTTTCTTTTGCTCTCCAGCTCCCTGTAACGTTCTTTAAAATCAGCTGCCTAAAATCTAACCATGTGCTCTTTGGGGACACTGCATGCATCATTTTCTGATGCTCACACCAAGGAGGAAGAAAACAACTTTAATAATGCAAGAGCAAGATGGCTCTTACTGGGCTTATTTCAGGCCAAAAAAAAAAAAAAAAAAAAAAAAAAAACCTTCAGGAGATCCAAGTAATTCCCAATACAAGGTTATAACAAGATTATATTTAAAGTTATCCCTTGGCAAAGCAGAAAGACAACTATGGTTGGAATGTATCCTGCAGGTGCACATTACTGATGCAGCTCATAGCACCAACCGAGTAGGTCTATGGCAAAAGAGAGTAGCCTGTGAGCTGTGCCTAAAGTAGAAAACCCTTGAGAAACATCAGAAGTCCTGCGTGGAACAAAGATGGATTGGTTTTTATCCTTCACACATTTAGAGCCTGTGCTTTCTTATTTACAGTAGCCTAAAATGGCCGGGTTGCTCATAAAGTCCTTGGTGGGATTACTTCTTGAATACATTTGACTTTGACATATTTTAAAGTGGAACATATTTTCTAAAACCCCAGTTAATAAAAAAATAACCTTAGAAGATGGTTGCAGGTAATGTAGTATAAACTCATTGTTAACAAGAACAGTATTATTCTGCTGGACAGAGTCCTGAAGGCAAGCTCGGCATGCTGCTGAGACTATGTGACTTTCCGCTTGATGATATCAAGCTCTCTCATGAGATCACTGAACTTAGGGCGATTTTCAGGCTTATAATCCCAACACTTCATCATTATTTTAGACACATCCTCTGGACAGTGCTGAGGGGCTGACATCCGGTATCCTAGAGACCCAAGAGAATAACAAAGGATTTAGAATGCAAATAAGACATAAATGTTTGCAATTTACAAAAATTTAGTACCTTATGTTGTAGGTATAAGAGAAATAAAAATTGATTTGAAGGTTCAATTCTTTTTCTTACAGGTGATACAGAATTTAATATTAGATCTATCACTTAGTTCAAAAACATTTTTTATTCATTTGTTAGGAAGACAAGTAAAATATGCATATACATATGGATATTTTAGTACCTTTATTTGCTTCTAGACTTAAAATTTGTGGGCAGTCTTAAAAATTATCTCTACAACTTATGATTTTGAAGATGAAGAGAGTTCAGGATTTTATAAACACTCGTTCAACAGTGAAGTGAAAATGAGTATGAGTCATACTGTTGTACAAGCAGTGGCCTGGCAGGGTCCTGGGCATGTGTGGGATGGTGTGCTTGTCTGCTTAGGAAGTAGGATGTACAAGAGAAAACAGGAAGGAAGTTAGAAATTCATTCTGCAACACCTGTTAATTCTGCAACCACAACCCTGGTTCCCTTGTACCCAGATGCCAGGGTCCTGCCGCTTTATCTAGAGCGTTCTTTTTGTTCAATCTGTAGACCAATAGAAAGGTATGATCACCACCTGGTTTTCCTATCCTGGATCAGGGAGCACAGAGGATTTCTTCAGAAGTGCTATTCCAGAAGACTAAAAGCATTTTAGGTAACAATGTTACAAAGGGGTTTACTTGGTTTGGAAAAAGCAGGAAGAAGATAAGAACCACTATCCTGATTCCCATGAAGACTGAGAATAAAGGGACACTGCAGATATCCTACTAGGCAGAGAACAGGTGGAAGTAATGCCTGTCACTCTCTGCATCTAGTGTGTTGTGGTCCTTTAACATACTTGTTTTCACTGTATAGTGTAGGAGACTGGCTGAGGAATAAATGGCTAACCTGCAAGAAGTTTAATTAGTGAAGCATGTTGTGTTTGGTCATTGTCCTTTCCTTTTCTCCAAGACAAATTGCCCAGCCTGAGACAGGTCCTCGCCCAAACTGGTTTTCTTCTGCTTTTTCTCTTCTGCTAATGCTCTAAATGAAGGCTGGAGAATTGTTGGCTTTGTGCTTCTGTGATTCTCCCCAGTGTTGACTTAGCTTAGTTGAGATAGTTCCATCATAGAGGGCCCACCGGCGCTTAAATTTCATCTCCAAGTAATCATTCATTCTCTAGGCTGACAAGTTTGCACACTGCAACAGACTAAATGCTGCACCATCCAAGGGCTTCCAAAGCAGATTAGCTGTGCCTCACACCTCTGCTCTCCTTCTGTACTTGCACAGCATAGGCAGCATCTCCTGCCCAGCAAGCTAGCCAGCACATGCCCCGGGGCCAGCTGTGAACTCTTACCATCCACTCTTTGGCTCACCTCTTTCCACTTGCTCTCGTGCTTGCTGATTTGTCATTCCAGGGTATGGACAGACCCCAAAACTAAAGGTCTCCCACAGGAGAATGCCAAAGCTCCACACGTCACTCTCAGAACTATATCTCCCTAGAAGGGGAACAACAGCCAAAAATATGTGAGGGATAGGGGACAAAGAGGTGACCGTTGGTCTTATATTCACATATTTATCTGGCCAAGGAGCTCAATGGCTGATGACCCTATTTTCTTCGCTGGTATTAAACTTTAGGACTAGTATCAAAACAGCTAAGCAATCACCCTCAACCTTACCAAAACAACAGGTATTTAGCAACATTTCACCTTATTTCCTTATAGTACTTGAATGAGATAAATGATTTATAGAGAAAACATAGAAAAAACTAAATTGTAGACATCAATGCCTAAAAGTCAACTCGATTGGATTCCTGCAATTTCATCTTCCACCCGCATCATTTTCTTCCCACTAAAATTACAAACAAACTTAAAGCAATAAAGTTTCTTTACTTCAATTTTTTTTGCATGTCACTGTTTACAGATATTCTTACACACTTAAAAGTCTCATTTTCTCCGCTGATAGTTTCATTTGTGGAAAACATATTTTTCTTTGTGTTTTGAATAGAGTGGAAATTAACACAGCCAGCTTATAAAAACAACTTCTTCAAATTACAGGGTATCTTGTTTTGTCAAAATATCTTGGTGCACCTGTTTCATTGAGTTATATGAGCTAAACTCCTAACATTTATTGGTTTTGGTAGCCTTTAGGAAAAGCACAGTGATAAAAAGATGGAGGGACACAGAAAAGTCATTTCCAGTCTCTAGGAGGAGAAGCATTTCCAAGAGTCTCCCAACACATATTATTGTGTTTTTATTTAATTTGATGTATAGGACTTAAATTATCATAACTAAACTCCATCTATAGTGGTGAAGTTTTTAAAATGATTTTATTTTCTATCCCTCTTGTAGCTTCTTGCCTTAACTCTGCCATTTCAGGATTTAAAAATGCCCCCTTTAAAATGTCATGTGGCTTTAAATTGAATAACCTTTTCTCTTTCTTTACAAAATTTGAATGAAAAGGAGAGTGTGCTTGTGCTACGGTTACTGTTCTAAGTCTGCAGTGTATTTCCTGGTGTTCGGCTCCAGCTGTGTGAAGTAGCTCCCTTCTTACCAGACAGTAATTAAGGACATTCACTATGCTGCTTCATAGAAGATTAGTGTTCTTCACTGCATATCAGCACTTTTCATGTTTGGCATCCAATAATGTAATGCTTTTCATGAAAGTCATTCAATAGCTACAAGTTAAGACTAATTTCTTTTTAAAGAAAGTTATCCAGTATCAACTATTTCATTTTGCAGATAATATCTTGGCAGAGATTTAAGAAAGGCACATTATATGTAAAACAAAATCATACTCCAGAAGTGAAACTTATGACTGAACTCTAATTCTGACTTGTGAACTTGGTTTTATTGGATAATTTTAACAGGCCAAGACAAGCCACAAAGTATGGTATAGGATTTTGTGGTTTTTCTCTCATTTCATGTTTTTCTCTACAGAGAAAAGGTATTATCATCACCTTACAAATTAGGGAGCAGAGGCAGAGCGTGGTGGATGGCGTACCAATGCCTGCAGCTGATGATGTAGCTGACTCGGGACTCTCACCTGAAACCCTGCCTCCCCTGCATTTCAGAGTCTACCTGTTAATACTCCATTGCTTAAATGAGAGAATCAGCAGCTCCAACAGCCCTTTCCAAGGGCAAAGCTTTCCTTTCAATTACTGACAAATATGATTTTATTTCTCACATGGAGATGAATACAAGCAGAACCACTGGTGAGAGTTGTGACTAAGGATGGTAGCAACACTTGTGAGGTTGCTTCCATTCTGAATTTAAAAACAAATTATCGGGGGAGAATATACACCAAATATCAGAGGTTCCTCATATGGGAGGCTTTTCTCATCCACCCTGACTCTTAATGGGAGATTTGTGCAGTATTTCAACAGTTGGAGGCAAAAGTGGAGAAAAAAAAATCAGTGGAGAAGAAAACATTCTTGAAAATGAGGCTAAATATGTCCACCAAGCATAAAAAGTTATTCATATAAAACATGAAAGAAGTATAACAAAAAATAAGACTTTCTATGATATTTATATTTTTCTTATTTAGAAAATGTAAGGATTTAGACCCAGTCTTTAGTATTTTAATGTTTATAAGAATTTGGGCAATTTTTCAGGGTGTCCTGTGGCTTGTAGATTCTTGCAGGAATTTCTCCAATGGATTGGATAATAAATACTACAAATTCTTTCCTTGTCTGTCTCTCTGTCATTTGAATTATTTTGCATCGTATAAAGTTAATATTACAGACAGCTAAAGAATATCTTTTCATCAAAAATCTTCATACTTTCACAAGGGCCTAAGTTTAATCCCAAGTTCCGGAAAAAAAAAAAATAGTTCATAATTGTTCTTATTAATTTAGGTCTGACTGTTAAAGGCATCAGAAGTTAGAACTTCAATTTGTAGATACTTTAGCTAGGTTCAGTAAAATTGTAATATTCTGTGGTCAAGAGGTAAAATTTTATTTTGTATAACTGCTTAAAAAAGTAATTTTTGGGGGGCTGGGGAGATAGCTCCGAGGCACAAGTGCCTGCCGGGCAAGTGCAAGGTCGTGAGTTTGAACCCTGGTCCACCCCCCCCCCCCAAAAAAAAAAGTAATTTTTTTCCTACAAGTATAAGGTAGAGAATCTGGTTAACAAATTCTAGAGAGCTAGATTTTACTGGTAAATTCTTAGGTACTCTGAGGTCCACCTCTGAGGTCCAGGTACAGCTTTCCTTGCACTTAAAAATGTTTTATCATTACTTATCCTGTGTTTGTTCCCTTCCACAATGTAACCCTAGAACAATAACAATCATACCAGAAAAGAATCACTATGAAAATCAGCAGGACTGCCACTTTCTCTGGCTCATAGTAATAGATTGGTTTGGAGTCAGTGGGAAATGCATTGAAGTCTCCTTTGGTGGCACATGGAAGACAAAGAGTGAACTGGAATTCCTATGATGTGTGAGTCAGCACTATACCTGCTAAACCAAGTACATTCAAAAGCCTTATCTGAAAAGCATTTGGTGGTTGCTCAAAAAGTTAAATACAAAACCACCTATGCTGAGTATATATCTAAATTGGATACAGGCACTCAAATGAACTGGTTTTTGTTGTTGTTGTTGTCACTTTCTTTTATTACCTTTTTTTTTTTTTTTTTAAAAAAAATTACTTTAAAGATAAACATTTAAAAGACTAAGATGATAGGGATTTCAAGCATGGTTTTAGTACTGCATATTGCTATTCTCAACGTAGCTGCTTCAGTGAACTGTTGTGTACAATGTGGCATCCTTCACAATAGCCAAAATGTGAAAACTGCCCAAATATACACAAAATAGATGAATGAATAAACAAGCTGAGGTATGTTCAGAGAATGAAATATGATTCAGTCTTAAAAATGAAGTACTGATAATGCTCAATATGAATGAGCCTTGAAAACAGTATGTTAAATGAAAGACATAAAAAATCCACATACATAACTCCATTTATATGACTATCTAGAAGAGGAATTCCACAGAAATAAAAAGCAAAACAGTCATTGTCATGGCCTGGTGGCCAAATAAAGAGAAAATAGGTAACTGTAATTTTCTTTCCTCTCTCTCTCTCTCTCTCTCTCTCTCTCTCTCTCTCTCTCTCTCTCTCTCTCTCTCTCTCTTTTTTCTGGTGTGTGTGGCCAGCTCTGCCCACCTTAGAGGTAGGGCTGGCATGGCATGTGGTGCTAGGGATCGAACTGTGGTCCCTGTGCTTTACCTAAGCTTGCCTAAGCAGGCGCTTTAGATCACTGAGCTATCTCACTGGTCCTATAATTTTTATTTTGGAATGCTGAAAAAAATTGGAACTGGATGGAGATATTGGTTGTGCTTAGAACACTGAGCTCTCTCTCCAGGTCTTGCATGAATTCTTGAGGTATTATCTACTTTTGTGTTCTGTTTCACCCTAGCTACAGATAATGAACATTCAAGTGAAAAAAAAAGAATCCCTGCTGTTTTAAAATTTAATTCCCAGTTCCCACTTTCTTCAAGATTTATATAAGTTCCAGAAACTGAGAGGCTAGGAAAACATGTCAATTTTGGAGTGGGAAACTAAGGAATTAACTGACTTGATGTTTTAGGAACCCAACAAGATAAGGTTATTGGATCAGTTGTAACATTCAAAGAAATGGTACAGAGCTGCAGTGACACTTTTACTTCATATGGCATATATAGAATAATAATTACTTTTACATAAAATTTCTCCAATCTAGTCATATTTAAAAGTGCTTATGACTACCTTTTAATCTAACAATCCTACTTAGTAAAATCTGATCAATAATTTCAATAAATTAAGTTTGCGTTTATGTCTAAGGCAAGGGATAAGCATCTATGTTTTATTCGTTTTCATCCTCCAATCATTCTCACTTGGAGTCTACTCTAGTGCTGTAATACTGAGAGTGAATGTTTTGTGCTGATACAGTCCATTTTCATCATCAAAAAGGAAAAACTGTCCACTCTTACCGTAATTAAGAGCTTCTGGTGCTGTCCATTTAATGGGAATCTGCTTCAAGCCAGAAGATGAATACACGCCACCATCCTCTTGACGAGACATTCCGAAGTCACTGATTTTCAGAACATTATTTTCACCTACTAGGCAGTTTCTTGCAGCAAGGTCCCTGGGTTATAAAAAGACACAGAAAATACCTACTAAAACAAATTGAAGGCTGCTTTCACATTTGTGACTTCCACACTTTGCATTTTTACATTTGCAATGCATTTATAAAAAGGTTAAGAATTTAAGCTTGTGATTTACCAGTCCTTCCCATCTTCCCTGTCATAGGCAAAAATCATTCATGAGAACATTTGCATATGGAGGAAGCCACAGGTAGTTTTCTAGGTGTTACATATATTTCCATTTAAGTAGAAAAATACTTATTCTAGAGTTAAGACACAAAATTACAAGGGGGCCAAGCAAGCTTGGCATTATTTCTCCTTTCACTGGCTTTCCTAGGTTAGCACTGCCTAACAGAATTTTCTGTGAGGATGGAATGCTGGCTACCTTTGTTGCCCAAAAAGGTAGTACTTAGGGCCTACTGAATACTTGCAGTGTGGCAAGTGTGACTGAGAATTGAGCTTTTTTTTTTTTTTAAATAATGGCATATTGCTAGTAGTCCCTGAGTAGCTCCTAACAGATCAGCCCTAGAGCATCTGAAAAGCTGGAAAACCACTGAGGTGGCACAGGGGTGGCAAAACCCTACCTACAGATGTGGCTGTCATTCCCACTTCACCTTCTCCCTATCACTAAGTATATTCCATCCCTGCTATCTCCAAGGTCAGGATGCCTTGTCTAAACATGGCAGGACTGTTTCTCCCATTAGGCCTATGACTTAACTGCTCCCTCTGGTTGGAGCGTTTTCCTCCTATGCTTCTACATAGCTGACTCTTCTTCTGAATACACTCTTCAGATCTTCAGAGAAGTCTCTGTTGACCAACCTTATCTGACAGGAAAAAGTACCAAGTCCTCACTCTGATTGTATTGGGGAAGGCATTCAGTAATCAAATTAATATATATTTACATGACAGTGAATATTTACAGGCATATACATAGAGAAAACCACTTATAGTTCTGACTGTGGAAAAGAAAAAAAGCTGTATAAAAGAAAACGGAATCTCAGTGTAAGCAGCTGGTAAGGAGGTCTCTCCGATTATGTGATACTTAACCAAACAATTGAAGTGGAGGTGGAATTTAGGGTGTGTGCCAGCCAGCCAGTTGTTGCCTAGCGTCCATTTCATTCATGTGAGTCAAATTCCTATTTTAGCTGAATATTAAATGCTAGGCTTCCCAGTCTCCCATACTCTGTTGTGGTCAATGAAATGTAAGGATGTAAGTTACCTAGAATTTCTAGAGAGTTTCTTTGAAAGGAAAAGGCTGCATTGTTATACTGTCCCGTACACTAACCTGGATGTGCATGATAGAGGTTGCGAGGGTCCATCCTACACCCAGAGTAAACATACTACTGTTCAAAGAGGAGCAAGAAATTGGGCCTCCTTCCTGCTAAGTGTAGAGCTGCTTCACATGTTCTACACTGGGCATCACTTGGATTATTACTAGGTTTTTAATGTAAGGAATTACTAAATCACCAAATGGGTTCCATTTGTTAGATTTTTCTTTCTTGGCTCAGGCATACACATGCAGGACACATTAATCTTGAGAGCTCTATTAGATATTTATTTATTTATTTATTTATTTTTGTCTTTTTGAGTCAGGGTCTCACTGTGCAGTTGAGGCTGGCCTTGAGCTCACTTTTATAGCCCAGGTTGGTCTCGAACTCGCACTGATCCTCCTGCCTCAGCCTCCCGAGTGCTGGGATTACAGGCGTGCGCCACCACGCCCGTCTATTAGATATTTAAATATAGATCTTGAACAGAAATTTGGATACAGCAGTTTGGAGGTCAGAAGAGTGTATGGAAGTCTATGAATTTAACTGTAGCTTATTAAGATGGTAGTAGAAGCTGTAAGATTGGAAAATACTTTTTACCTAGACAGTGTAGGCAGTTTTAAAAGGGGACTGAAGGATTAGGCCTTATAACAGTGACAGTGTTGGGGAGTGGTGGCTTAAAAGCTTAAGAGAGGGAAAGTTTTTCAAGAAGAAATAGTGATCAATTCTATTAATTACCACTGAGAAGGCAAGCATAAAGACTGGCAAGCGGATTGAGCAATGTGGTTTAATGAGACGTTGACAAGGATAATTTCAGTAAAGTGATGAGTACAAAAGCATGATGGAAAAGTATATAAAGATAATGAGAAAAGAAAATCGTAAGTGTAGATGCCTTTTTAAAAAAAGTTGTATTTAGTACAGGGTCTATAGGATCTCACTACACAGATCAGACTCGCAGTGCCTGCTTTCAGCCTCTCAAGTTCTGGGATTACAGGTGTGCACTGCTCAGTCACCAGTGTACAGTCACCAGTCTCAGTCACCAGGCTCAGTCACCAGTCTCAGTGTGCCCTGGTGGCAGGGCTGGCACAGCATGCCAGGGATCAAACCCCGGTTCCTGTGTCTGCCTAAGTAGGTGCTTTAATCTGCTGAGCTGTCTGGCCAGCATGAGATATCTTTTCTGAGTACATGTTCTGTAAGGTGTGCAGGCAATTGGCGAGGTAAGTAGAGACGAATTTCATATGAAAGGAACTTATTTTCTTAAAAGGAGAATAAATTACAAAATACATAAATTATAAATTATATAAATAATGATAGATCAAAACCAATACAGAAGGGAAAATTGACAATTGCACATGGGAAGCTCTTCAGAATCCAAGAAATGATAGAGTCTATTTGTGTTTTCAAGTCATATCCCAATGCCCAGAACAGTATGTTACACATAGGCGTTCAAAAATAACTGGAATGAATGTAAATCCTATAAATGTTCTCTACTAAACGCTTTCTATTCTATGCTTCTTTTAAAATTATTTTCAACGGACATAGTTTGATATGTTTATCTTTGCCATGGCTCTCTGAACACTGAATATGACTATGGACTTCCAAAACATTTAAGTCTAATTTGTATGTAACATGGGAAATATTTTGAGCAAGTGACATATAAACTGCTGACCAGAGACAATGATTCCTAAGGAAAGCTTGATAATCAGAGAAATAATGTTTTATATTTTAGTGGAAATCTTTAGTAGTATCTAAAGCCATTCAAGCATGTAAAATGTTCTGTTTTACTAATTTGCTAAGATTAGTTTTATTCATTAGAGCAAGCCTTACAATGGAAATGTTCCAAGAAGCCCAAATTTAAAATTAAAGCTCTGACTCACTTCCCAGTTCTGAAATAGAGCAGATTACCATGAGCTCCCCCTAGTAGTTTATTGCCAGACAGAGTGAGTGATAAGTGAATAGATTAGATAAAGAAGGCTTTCACTATCTTAATATGTAGGAAGGAGCCATCCATGTTGGCTGTGGAACTACAACTGCTTTTTTAAGCTGTATAAAATAGGTGCTAGCTCTTATCACATGTGAGGCATTGGTGTGTTTCATTTTACTCATTTAAAAATATAACTTATCAGGGTGAAGTATGATGCTTGTCACATAGCTGAACACATAATGTGGCTGAAATAGATCTTTTAGGTGCTATTATTTATTCATTTATTGATTGATTAATTTTTGTGGAACCAGGGATTGAACTCAGGTCATTGTGCTTGCCAGGCAAATACTTATTCTACTGAGCTATCTCCCCAGCCCCTATGTGGTACTTTGTTTAAAATATTTATGTGTAATTACTGAGGCCACTGTTGCTACTGCTATTGTTACAAGAGGGCTTGGTCCAGGATATATAAATCATTTTTTAAAGTAAGTGTGTAAGGCATGTCATGGTCACAAGGAAAAGGAGCCATTACATGAAAACTCATGAGAGAAAGCCAGGCTTGTAAAACACACTTCTGAAGATGGACTCAATCTTATTTACGTATTGAGAATCTTTGGAGGTAATGAAATTTCTCTACTTTACAGGTGTGTGGAAGGTTTAGTAGATTGTTTTCATTCTCTACATGTTTCATCACTACACAAAGCAGGATGTAGAAAAGCACTGATGCCTGCTGACTGAGAATTTTTCAGTCAGGTTGTACACTATTTCTTTAAGTTAGATTTAGGAATTTATCTTTTCACCGTTTAGCTTCTCTCGAGATGGGAAGAAAAACTACTCAATAACTCCCTAAGTTATTACACATTAAACCTATTGTTAGTAAATAACAATGATTTGTTGAAGAATTTGAGTGCTTTTACATATACTGGATTCCTGGGCCCTGTCTCAATTAACATACTCAAAAACTTTTTAAAGAAGACAAATGATGTAGCATAGTAATTCTTAAATTCTGTAGCTCTTGTTCTGGTATGGCAAAGTAAGGTCATAATCTATGATCCTACCAATTTTAACTAAAACTTCAAGAGGAGCTAACAAGTATACTCTTTGGAGGCTCTTCAAGGTAAATGTAGGTAGATTTAAGAATTGAGCAAAAACTTGCAAAGGCAACCATACAGGTGTGAGCACCCTGGTCCCTTAAGCCTCTTCTCATTTCTCTTGCTGCTCTCCCCTGAATTGGGGCTCTACTTACGTAGTAATATAAGACAGAAGCATCAGTTCTAATGATTCAAACTCCAACAGAAACCCTTTCTTTATTTTTATTTAACAAAGGAACTTAAAAAAGAGGCACCTGTGAGCCAGAGAAAAGGCTCTCCTGGTTCCATGTGTAAACCTCCACGGACCTCAGCCTTATCCCTGAGTCACAAATATGTGAGTCAAACCTGAACCCACTCAAAAAATTAAATGTTCAAATAACTGCCTGGTTTAAAGTAACAGAATTGATTGTGTGCTAGAGACAATCGAAGGCAGAATTTGTAGTCTTGACCTAGCCAAGATGATTGTTAATGATTTTGTTTTAGTAGAAAATCTCCAGGGGAATATAACAGAGACTTAGAGCCTATGCAATATAATAATAGTATCAAGGGCATAATTCATTATTTAAAATAATAGAAAATACAGCTAGGGTTACTGCTTATTGGTAGAGTATATGCTTAGCAGGCTCAAGGTCATGGATCAAATCTCCACCCTCACCTGCAAAACAAACCGAATAGAACATAAAAAGAAAGAAAGAAATAAAGCAGAGCATCATTTGTAAAGGTGAATGGAAACTGCAATTAACTCATACCTACCTCATGATAATGAGATATTGCAACCACAAGCAATGACTTTTGGGCAGCCATTGTAACTGTAGTTCAAATGAAAACACACTTGAAACGGGTAGAAAATCAGAAGTTCTCAGCAGAGATTTAGAACCATAAAAGACTTAGGACTATTAGAACTTAGAAATAAGGCATCTAAAATTAAAAATTTACTTGACAGGCTTACAAGGATGTATAAAGGTAAAAGATTGTTCTCATAATTTCTTTAAGATGACTGAATATTTAAAACAAATATAGTATTATATGATTATAAGTTTTCTGCATTTTACATAAAGTACTACAACATTAACCCATGAAAGACTATATATATATATATATATATATATATATATATACTTCAGCCTCCAGAAGAACCACTTATGAAATGATACAAAATGATATAGCAGAAGAGTCAAGAAGTCAATAACTTAAATATAATTAAAAGACCAATATTAAGAATGAAAGGGAGTTACTACTAATTCTGCAGGCAATGAAAGTATAAGTTATTAGAAAAAGCTTTATTCCAACAAATTTGGTAGTTTAGATGAAATAGACATATTTCTCAAAAATACAACTTATCCAAATTGACAGAGGAAAAATAAAAACCTAAATAATCCTATATCTACTACAAAAACCTTCCCCAAAGTAAATTACAATTCAAATGGCTTCATTAGTAAGTTCCTTCAAATATGCATGGAAGAAATACGAATATTATACAAATTTTCTCAAACTAGGAGGTTTACCATCTAAACTCTTTCTGAGGCCAGCAGAACTCTTAATATAAAGCCTGGTAAGACATTACAGAAAAATATCTCACATGAAGATTGAGCCAAGCATCCATAACGAAGTATTAGTGAATCATATCTAGTGTACTGTAAAAATGGTGATACAACAATGACCAAGCAGGGTTTATCCTTGTGAAGCAAGACTGGTTTAACATTTTAAAAAGAAATACTATTTACTAGATTAATAGAATACAAGGTGTGGAAAATGATCATTCCAACTGATGCAGGAAAAGCAGTGGATTAAATTCAACAATTTATGGTAAAGCTCCAACAAAATATTAAAGGACTCCTTCAACCTGACAAAGGCTATGTACAATACAATTAGTTCTCCAACATTCTTAATGGAAAACAACTAAGCTACTTTCCCCTGAGATTAAGGCAAAGATGCCTGCTCTCATCCTTTCTATTTGAAAGGATCTTTGTTATGGTGGCTGTAATCTTGAAAATAAGATAAAAAGTAAAAGCTGTCAGCTAAAACGATAATGCAGACATAAGTTTTGTTTTACATAGAAATGTTTGAATAATTTGCATAAGAACTGGAACTAATGAATTTAGCAGTTTTAACACAAAGGTTAATATACAAAAATTCTTGTATGCTAGCAGCATTTAGAAAATGAATTTCATTTACAGTTGTGCCAATAAAGCAAATGCATAAAAATAAGTATGAAAATACAAACTTCCTTTAAAGAAACCCGGCAAACATATATCTAAACATATGGAAAAATATTCCATATTCATGAAGTGGAAAACTCAGTAATATTAAAGTGGCTATTTCTTCAAAATTTTTGTCTTTAATATATTCCCTTCCAAAATTCCAGTTGATATTTTTGTAGAACTAGAAGAGCTGACTCTAAAATGTATATGGAATTACAAAGATATGACAATAAAACTAAGAACAATGAAGGACTTACCTACAGCTACAATTATTAGCACAGGTTGATATTAGCAAAAACTTCTGTGACTGAAGTGAACAGAGCAGAGACAATTACACCATAGTATGTGAATCCCATTCCCAGCTTTGTGCTAAATATCATGAATTCTTAATCACAGTGAGTTTTTAGTAGGACTTTATTATTGTTCTTCCTTTGAAACAATATACATGCTGTACAACTATATATACTACTTTTCTGAAAACCACCTTCACTATATCACTGCCTTAGAGTTTTGTCCCCAAAGATGAGTACAGTTCTAGAAGAGGCTAATGTAAAACTAAGAGATTCTTTCAATTCCATATAATAAAATCATCGACAGAGCATGATTTTTTGGGAGGAGACTGTATTAAGTTCACAGCAGTGGAAATTGTATCTCTATGATGTAATCTATAATTGAAAACAAACACTAGGCCTTCAGGGAGTGTACATGTGTTGCTTACTTACTGTTTACTGTATTAAAGGTGATAGAAGAAAAGATATGTCCTGTGGGCTGAGAAGATGACAACCCCATTTGGGAGATAAGCCAGACACACATGTTTTCTCCATCTTCTGTACATGGTCCTCTTTATTATGACTGCCACTGTCTAGCCCTGAGCCACTTTAGGAGATGCCCTAGTGCTCTCTGCCTCACCATATAAGGAAATGTTAGAGAACAAGCCAGCATGAGCTTGTGTGCTGTACACTGACATCCTATAGGAATGCAGAAATGATAAATCACACAGTTGGCTGAAGCTGTCACATGCAAGTATCAGTGAACTGTATCTCACTACATGCAGAGAGATACAACCACAAAGGCTGCTCCTGCCTAAAGGGTGGGAAACATTCCAATCACATTTGCTGGGTAATCTTATTGGAAGAGTCAAAGTGAAACTTCTGCAGGTGTAACAAAGGGGTCTAATGAGTCATACATAAAATGATAGTGGCTAAGCAAGAGTAAGATTCCTACATTTTCTTGGCTGTCTGGAAAGCAAAACAATGGGAACCTTGTTCCTGGAGGGTGTTCATTCTCATGGGATATTCTACAGTAAACCAGGAGTAAGTGTGGAGTCAGACCACGTTCTCCTCTGTAATGTTTTGTTCCAGGTATCATTTTCTGCTTGTAGCTATGAATGAAGCGAGAAATATTTGCTACATTTTGGAGGCAAAATATAAAAACTATACTCACTAGGACTGGATAACACTTTGTTACTAACACTTAGGAGGAGAAAACTACGTTAAAGTCCTAGAGATTCCTCACTGTGACTGAACCATGGCAGAAGACCAATAGACCTCTTTTGTCACAATACTGTAATTTTCATAGTATCTTTTATTTTGTTAGGTGGATTCCTAAGTTCATTTCATTTTTTGGGTGTTACTATAAAAGACATCATTTCCCTAATTTCTCTTTTGGTGTGTTTGTTGTTTGTGTACAGAAATACTGTTGATTTCTGGGTGTTAAATTTGTATCCTGCTATGCTACTAAATTTTGTTATTAAATCTACAAGTCTCTTGGGAGAGTTTTTGGGGTCTTCTATAGAGAATATCTGTTCAAAGGGAAGGAGGAACTGGGAAGAGGAAACAGCCAAAAGAAGGAAAGGGAAAATATATATTTATGTATATATGTAGGATAGGTTGGATTATTGTACTATTAATTTCTGCTGGTCTACCAAAAGGAGCAGTTAATAAATTTCTTCTTCTTCTTTTTAATTTCTTATAATTTCTGGATCAATTTTGTATGCTTATATCTGGTAATCTAAACAACTAATTTGAAGGCAGCATATGCCATATAACAACCATTGTGGCGTTCCTATTATTTTGTTTACTGAAATTCTGTGTAATTTCTATTTTTTTACTATTTTTTATTATTTTTATTTTTTATTATAATTTTATTTTAAAGAGTAAAAACAAATGCAAGAAAAACAAAAACAAACACAGAAACAGGATAATGTTACAGGTTTTTAATAATACCTGATTAACAGTCACTGATATATTATCTATTTTATCATCTAATCTGTTGCTCAGATTAACAGATATAGTTATGCAAGATTGGATATATGACAACATTACCTCACGCTTTCAAGAAATCTTAAATTTTTGTTCTTCTCTTTTTTTTTTATTACTTTTTACTAAGAATAGAGCAATGATTTACTAAGAGAATATAGCAATAATTGATATGGCATTAGAAACAGTACACATTTAGAAGACCAAGATGACAGGTGTTTAAAGCATGGTTTTTGTCTTACACATCACTATCCTCAATGTAGTTGTTTAGTTCACAGATATCAGCCCAGCTGGTTAAGGCTAGGATTCTACACAATAACTGCTATTTTCAAAATACTGATGAAATTCTTAGTACAGTTATCTCAGTCTTCTTGCATGTTTTTCTTCCTACCTTTTTTTCCTATCTTTTCTCCTTTCTCTCCTCTTCATTGTTTATTGTCTTTAAGAAAAAAAAACCAATAGACCAGGGGGTCAGGAAAAAAAAAATTCAAGCATTCTTCATTGCCTTACCATCTGATAAGAGATATTGTGCAGTGATAATTCTCTTTATCTCTCTGTTGAGGTTGAACCCAAATTTTGTACCACTGATCCATAGCACCAGCTCATGAGATTTATATTTAGATACATTCCCCAAGCATATTTGTGGATTTTCTTTTCTTTTCAAAAACCCTGAATTTTAGCCTCAGAAACAATGTGTTAGAAAATTAATATCTCCCCACTCTAGTTAGATATACCATTTGATAGTTTTCTATCTATATGAATATAAAAGCCACTGAACTTAGTTCTAAAATTTACATAGTATTCATTATTAAATTACATAGAAAATACTATAAATATGGTAAAACTGAGGCACATGGAGTTAACTTGTCCGCATGTCACACAACTAGTAAGTCAATGAAAGCCGGGTTTATAGTCTAGCAGACCAGCTGGCCTGAAGTCTGCAATGAAAGTCACCTTCTTAAATACCTTTTAGTAAATCTAGCAGCTCTCTTTTAGAATCTAGTCAAAGGACACACCACTTAATTCATGGCCAATGGCTACAACTTTTAAATTTTAAGCAATGAGATAAGCCGATACTAATTGCCTTTGTGAGGGAAGTGACATGTCAAGTTCCCTCTCCACCAAAAAAGAAAGACAGCCTTGTATTTCTTGTAATAAGAAATGTGAAATATAAAATTTGTTTTCTGAAGAACACAAATGTCAGCCACTGTTTTCAGCACTATATGAGTCTTTTGATGGAAGGACAGTAGGATTGTTTGTTTCTGAACACTTTTAAAAACATATATTTATTTCATACAGGATCTCACTATGCAGCCTGGACTCAATGATCCTCCTGTCTCAGCCTCCTCAGTACTGGGATTACAGGTGTGTGCCACACGCCCAGTATTAGTGGTTGGCATTGCATGGGGTCAGCACAGCATATAGTAGGAGGGATTCAATGTAGATCCTTGTGCTTTCCAGGCAGGTGCTTAGGCCACTGAGCTATCTCCCTGCCCCAGGACTGTTTGTTTCTAGTTACAAAATTTTGTACACAATAATAGACACAAAACTGAATCCTCAGAACAAACTAGAACAGTAGGTGGGAGGGGGCAAGATATCTTTAGCAGTGTTAGTGATACTTGAAGCTCATTTATTTTATTTTATTTTATTTTTTAAAGGATTAATATCAAAGCACATACTTAGCTGAAGTGATGAGATCAGAGGTTGGCCAAAATAGCAAGATTTTTCTGTAAGTCAGACGTAGCTAATTCCGCCTCAGAATTTACCCTGTCCTTCCTTTGAATAAAACGCAAATATAAAAATCTCCTCATAGCACTCCTTTTCAACACACTCAAATTTCACTGTTTTCACTCCCAAGATTCCAGTTGCCATTAGTTCTGTGCCCACTGGTCATGGGGCATATTTACTTTTAAAAGAGGCCTCAAAGGAAGCCCCAACAAAACTCTGAAAACCAATCCCATTAGTAAAGTGTGCCTATTCTCTTTCTTTGAAAAATTGTTCCAATACTATAACAGGCTGGAAACAGAAGCACTGCCTCTCAGACTACAGTACCCTAACAGGTATGGAGTGGATGAAGCACACTTTACCATTTTGCTGCACAGTACTGGTGCAGTGCCCTATGGGTACATGTGGTTGAGAGCCAAACAATCTGCTCCTGAAAGATCGCCCCTGCTGCCTGTGAGGATCCCTGGAATACTGTGTTGGGGTCTCTTCATTTGCTTAAAGCTGCTGCTAAAATGCAAATGTGAATAAAGGGGCATGTATTATCATGTACTCACTTTGGGCATGAATTACTTGAACAGATTATCAGATATTATGAAGCTCAAGGAAATGGGATGACAGCAGATTTGTTTTGACAGTGAGAGGAAAAGGAAGACTGAATAGTACATGGAAAGTAAGGAGAGCAAGGATGATACAGGATCCTATGGCAAAGTCTTTGTGGCAATACGTGTTGTGCCCCGACCAAGGGCATGAGAGGCCACTTGGTAGGCAGCTTTTCAAAAGGTTGTGCTGGGTGAGCTTGGTGATTTACTCCAGATGATCATCTCCTTACTAGTAGAGAGGGACTTTCACTGGACTATATTCTCTAGAGAAAAGGTTTTTGGTGAGTTCTACTAGTGAGGCTTCTGGCTGGGAGGTGATACCCAAGTGGTCCAGCTTAATGTGAAGTGGTCATGCCTGACTGCTCAGTATCTGTGTAAATGTTTTTTTATGTTTGGTTGTTCCCTAACTTTTCCTTGAGTGACCTAAAGGAGATCACAGGTTCCCTCTCCACCAAAAATGTGCTCTGGTATATATGTGTGCTTTGGTATATGTGCTTTGGATTCTCTTATTTAGAATCCTAGGTGGATGTACACAAGTGAAAAATCTTCATACTATTTTCTTTAGCTTAGCAAGTGTATTCTAATTAAAGAAAATACAGATATTGAAAGACTCAAAACCAAACACAGTGATAAGATTTTTTTAAAGAATTTTTTATTTTATTTATTTATTTATTTATTTATTTATTTCTTGTTTCAGAACCTTTATTTGTTTATTTACTCATTTTTATGGCCAGCTCAGCCTGCCCTGAGGGCAGGGCTGGCACAGCATGTGGTGCCGGGGAGCGAACTGTGGTCCCTAAAGCCGCCCAAGCTTTCCCAAGCAGGTACTCTAGACCACTGAGCCATCCCGCCAGGCCCCAGTGCTAAGATTTTTAGTACTAAATTTACCTCAAAATTTACTTCAATAATCTGGTTTATAAAGTTTTACAGAATGTGCACTCTATTTGTATAGTCCAATAAAACTCTTTAAGACATAGTTCTTACTTTCTGTCTTCAGTGGTCTACACTGTGAAATGAAGTGCCAATTCTCTACAGACTACCTATGGGCACAAATTGCCAGTAAATATTGACCTGTAGTTAATCCTCTTAATAAATAGAATGTAATCTAGGGGAACTAGAGGGATTAAAAAAACAATGATGGAAAGTAAATATTTGAGTATCTGTAGTTCACAGAATACTGAACTTCAAAGGATAATTCAACAGAGGAGCTCGGTCTTAAGCACAGGCATCACAGGCCAGGAGCCACGTGAGGCTGTAGTAAAATGTACCGCAAAGGGCTGCCTCCACCTCTGGCTTCAGTCGTCACTGCCAAAGCCTCTTTCCTAAAGGACTCCTTGGAAGGCAGATGTCAGAAATAACCATCCTCTCTTCTTCTTCTTCTTCTTCTTCTTCTTCTTTTTTTTTTTTTTTTTTTTTTTTTTGCAGGACCAGGGTTCAAACTCATGACCTTGCACTTGTTAGGCAGGCCCTTGTACCACTGAGCTATGTCCCCAGTCCCCTCACCTTCTCTTATTCTGGGACTATAACTCAAAACAGAAGCTACAGGCCCGTGATAAGCAGTACAACTGACAATGTTACTCTTAGATGCAGGAAATTACTTTGAGTAACAGGCTGAAGAAAAGTGACAAAAACACTCTGAATTGAATAGCTGTCAAGATATGCAGCTGTCATTTATTGTGGGCTTTGTATGTGCTAGGTGCTGTTTTAAACGTTTTCATATAAACCAACCCATCCTCTTGCAGTACTGAACTGCATGCATACTAGTCTATAATATTAAGTGTATCACATGATTTTGTTTCTAGCACCAGTACTGCAGACATCTCTGTCATGAGAAATTCTGGACTAGGGATCTAGAGACCAAAGTTCTCATGCAGTATTTTTCTTAATAAGCTGTATAAGATTATATACTATACATCAATTCCCTGGGCCTTGGAAAAAAGACCTCTAGTCTTTGACTTTTCTGAGCAAGAGGACCACCATATAATCTCAAAAAATGTGTAACTTCTTTGCATTTTATGACCCCAATTAAAAAGCCCTAGATTTTATGATTAACTGCAAAAGCATATGATAAAAATCTGCCAAGCATTCAATGTTTTAAAATAAATAACCTAGTAATCAATAGATAAACAGAATGGGGTATAGAATTACACAAAGCAGTATTCTGTTTATGATGGTGCTTCATGTATACCTGAAACACTTCAGATAATTTGGAGGAAACGGTTCATGGTACCATAATATGGTTCTTTTGACTCTGACATTCCATATGCTCGATGTCAAAGACACTGCCTTCTTGTTACTGACTGGATGAATCTAGCCAAACAACAGCAGAAGATGGTCCTCCTGAGTTTTCATGTAGCTACTGCAATAGCGAGTGCCAGGAGCTAATGAATGTAAGCCACGTTGGGTAGGATAAATACTGTACAGCAGTGCTACTCACATGGCAAACCATCCTATTCACCCAAGAGCCAAAAAAAAAAAGCAAGAATCCTCTAGATGGGGCTGTGGAGATAGCTCCGAGGCACAAGTGCCTGCTGGGCAAGTGCAAGGTCGTGAGTTCAAACCCTGGTCCCACCACACACACACAAAAAAAGAATCCTCTAGCTTGCCTCTATAGAATAATTGGAAGCTACAACCAATCTGTGATGCAGTTTCATAAGAACAAGAGTATACATTTGTTGAGCACCTATTATGTGTCAAACACAATACCAAGAAGTTCATCATTCCTAATGTAAACCGCCACTTGCAAGTGTGGCTATTCTATGATATGGCTAAACTGAAACTCAGAAATCAAATACTTTTCCAAGACCACAAGACTGTCTTGCTTCAAGGCCAATGTTCTTTTAGTTTTCCATATTGGTAAATATTCTCTTGGTAACTTTAATATACTGTTAATTTTATCTGGATTAGTTATACTCTCCAACTCCTAACTAGATAGATGTCTGCTGTTTCATTCCTGAGCCTTGCCTCCTTTTCCATTTGAATTTAATGAAACAGAGCTCTTATACTACAGAACACAGAACATGAGAAGAATATAATATGTGTATTTCCCATTCTATATAAAGGAATCAATCCTCCATAACCATTTGTTATGGTTTCCACCAATACAATGTGATAGATATCATCACTGGAGGGCCTAAAATAAGACATAAAAAGCACAGAGCAACTATCTATTCCATGATATACAGAGTATCATAATGAGCCTTAGGATCATTTACATTTTTATAGTCTGCAAAATGCTCAGCTATTCCTGAACAAATTCACTTTGTGGTGGAATGCACCTAGATTTAGATACTGAAATGATCTGTAGGTCATGCAGTGAAGGGTCAATAGGATATGTCCTCCAAATGTCCTGCCTCCTAGTTTTCCCAACTACATGGAGCTGGATAGTCAGTGTGTACTTGACCTCTGGTTTGGCCATGGTTAGTAGACTGCTGGTCCACATTCCTAAGGAATAGGTGGGAAGGCAGCTTCATCTGGTTTCCTATCACAGAAAGTGTCCTTAGGATAATTTAATTTCTCCTACACAGAGGGCAAATGTCTTATAATTATTGTGGCACCTGTATCCTATCAGTGGAAGACACATTTCAGTATTTATGGGAATTCAAAAAAAATAATGCTTTTTCTTTCATGTATCTCCTTTTTCTTGACTTCCACTTATATTCTTTCAAAATGAAATTTTTATTATTTGTATTTCAATTTATAATATTTTCTATGTTTATAAACTGACATCTCAGGTGACTTTATAATAAATTTCCCTTATTCCTGTGATGGCTTGCAGTGTATGAAACTCAAACAGGAGAATCTAAGTTACACATATAAAAACTCATTTTTATCTTGAAACAAAGATCTGAAATTCAATTTCTTTTCTGTCAATATATTTTCTTTCCATAGTCTGGGAAGTCTGCCTTCACTCTACTTTAATTCTCCATTACATTTTGGGAGACTTTACTTTCTGGCATGTTATTAAGACTTGATTTCAAATAAATTAGCTATTTTTCTCTTCTAATTCTACAGAAAAGTTTTCAAACAGTATTTATGTAAAATATTCACCAAGTATCCTCCAATGATTTTTCATTTTGATTGATGTAACCCACGCAACATCTGCATATTGCATTCATGAAAGTTTATCTGAGCAAAAATTTAAATACACATAACAATTTGGTCTATTACTAAATATTTTTGCCAACTTGGAGACCATAGTTACATTAAGGCCAACAACAGTCAAGGTGGACAAAATAATTTATATAAGGCATTCAGTGCCCAAAGGTTTCCCAAGAATTTTGCCAACTTTAGTGATCTCTACACCAGCAGAGAATGATGTGTCAGGGGCCGAGTGGCACTCACAACAGTGTGCAGCCATGGAGGCAGGTCTCCCACCCAGTGGCAATCACAGTAACGTGACACAGTGCCACAGTAGCTGCCCAGGAGAAAACTTAACTAGAAGACGGGACTTTTAAATTTCAAGAAATACTAAGTCATTCTTTTAGTGCTATCAAATGATATTAAATAACATTATTTAAAGAAGGCTAGTTAAGAGCATACTGGCAAACAGACTTTCCTTATTAAGTCCTTATTTTGACAGATATGGTTATAAATCTGACACAAAATATATGTTGCTAGGTAGCATTTAACTGGGACTATATGGTCTGAGACATTTCAGATGATATCAGGTGCATTCAGCGTGGTCATATGGCCAGAGATGATCTGACACATTTTAATGACAATGATGAGAAAAGAAAGGAAATAATTTGGGTACTTGACCTGGAACTGAAAGAAACACTACTAAGAGCTTGAAAGTTTTAAGACGTTATAAGTTCTAAGACCACTGTGTTCTATGGTTAGTGTTTGGCATATGTAAAAATTATTTTATACTGAAGTCATATATCCAATTCCCCTTGAACTTTTTGTGAAGTATATTTCCATTAACTTTATCACAGAATCAGCCACTAAAACTATATAAAACAGGGCATCTATACACATATCTGCACATGTATTAGGTATGTACATGTCTAACAATCAGTCCACTATTGATTAACTATTTAAGTTTTACTAATTAACAGATCCTCTTTGGTATGTTAACAATCACCTAGTTCCTTCCCTCAAAAGTGTACTTCTACAAGTAGAGGCCAGTATCTAAGGACATTAATTTTAGTGCTGGAAATTTTAAATTTGAAAGTTATGTTGAGAGAGAGATATAATGTGAAAGATATGTTCATAATATTTTGCACTTCTCTACCCACTGGATCTGGGTTAACCTTTTAATTTTGATCAGCAGAATGTGGAAGAAATACTACAAAGTTCTGGGGTGTGAGTCCTAAGTGACAGTGCAGCTTCTGTGTCTTCCTGGAAAATGCTAACACCAACAAAGCCCGTGTAAGAAATCATGGGGAGAGAAAAAAGGGAGGATTCAGGAAGGAGAGAGACAGGCTGACCAAACCTACTGCCTTATAAAGACCCCTGTTATCTGTGTGAGGCTGTATTACACTTTTCAGGCCCAGCTGAGTTTTTGAAATCGTGCAAATGACCGAGGGGAGAAAAGCAGATAGTCACTGAGGTGAGCCCAGCTTATACTGCTGAAACAAACCGGCAGAACATTAAGAAATAAACAGTTGTATGTATTAAAACACTATGTTTAGAGTTAGTATTTTCTGTAGCAACAACTGATACAGAAGATTTATTAGCAGCAGGGAGAATGACGGTTCAAAAAGAAGAATGGGCAGGGCAGGGTTGGGAGTCAGAGGTCAAACACCCAACCAAGGAAAGCCTTGCTACTGCACAGGACAGGCCTGCAGCTATTGTTGCTGCTTCCTCCTTCTACTTGAGGCATAGGTATCTTCTCATCAGTGTGTTCCTTCTGCCTCATTTGGCACCTGCCCTTTGATCCCGAACTTGTTTTTTTACTGGTTTTACTAGGGCTACAAACCTGAGCTTTCCCTCTTCCCAGTTTTTCTTGCACTAACATCTCCCAGGTTACTTCTGCACAATGCTGTCTGCAATAACTCTGCCCTGCTCAGTGCTCCCACGCTTTCTACTCCATCCCAAAGTTCTGCATGACCGCTTAGAGACTTGTATAAAGGAGAGAAAAATAGATTTAAAACTCCAGGCATACTGAAATTAATTTAGAGGTAAACTTCTCTAGAGGATTTTCGGGAACTCTGAAATCAGATTAAAATATCCCTCACACTGAGGGATATTTTATGATGATCCTGAGTCATCATAAAAGTTAACTGATGTAGAATATATATATATATATTCATTTATTTATTTATTTTTGTGACACCAGGGATTGAACTCAGTCCTTTGTGCTTCCCAGGAAAGCATTTAACATACTGAGCTATTTCCTGGGCCCGATGTAGAATATATTTGGAACAGAAAAAGTCCAGAAATACTTTATAATTATTTATCTAAAATGGTTTAAAGTTGAGGGTAAAAGGCCAAAAAATGATTTTATTCCTTCAAAAGTTTTGTATATATGACTTGGTAGTTGTCAGGCACAATTCCAGGCAAGGTAGAAAACACATAAAGATAAAGAATTGTCCTCATGGAAGTCACATCCCTCTGGTGGAGTCAGAGAGGCGATGTGTCATCAAACAGCATGCATCTAAGGGAATTAATTACCCATGGACACAGGCCACAAAACGTAAAGAGGGAATCTACACGAAGGGAAGAAGAAAGAAGCAAGATACAGCAGGAGCACAGAAATGAACGAGACTATTCTGCCTAGAAAAATGGTAGGTGCATGTATTAAAAACTGGAGACAGGATTCTAGATTACTTCACTACATTACTGGGAAGGAGGAGGCAGAGAGGAGTAAGGCAGGCACTTACTTGCCAATGTTGCTGTGCTCACACAGAGAGCATGTGTAGTGTGGAGGAAAAGAGTGCAACGTGTGTGCTGACAGGCAGCAGCAGCTGTGGCAACACTGTGAGCAGGAGACTGAGGGAAAGCAACATCATTAGAGTAAAAAGTACTGTATTTTTACTTATTATTATTTAATGCATTTGGTACAGGGTATCACTAGGCAGCTGGTTTTGGCCTCCTGAGTGCTGGAATTACAGGTGTGTGCCACCACGCCTGGTCTTTATGACCCACTCAGTGTGCCCCAAGGCAGGCCAGCAAGGCATGTCGCACCGGGGATGAAACCATGGTCCCAGCACTTGTCTAAGCAGGCACTTAGTCTGTTGAGCTATCTTGCCAATGTACTATATATTTAAAAAATATATCAAAGATGTATGTTAATGATGCTAAATAGAAAAGAGTGAATAATAAAATAAGGAATGTACACATTTGAGTGGAGCACAGGAACAGGGGCAGCAAAAGTCAGTACCACTGCGTGACTGATTTAGAAGGGGCAACATCTAATTCCTATAATAGATGGAATGTCAGCAATATTAGCACAAACGGAGAGAGGTCGTGAGAGAAGCAGGTATCGGAGACCAGATGACCTGCCTTCTGTGCAAACAGTAACTAATGCTAATAAAGAAAATGGAGGCCACCTTTGAATAGTTTGATAACAAACTGGCTGATGGAAGAGAGGGTCATTCAAATTCGATCCATGTGAAAACCATGTGAGTAACGTAGCATCACACTATACTTGTAGATGGTCTGACTATTAAATAGGCAAAGAAGTCATTTTTGGTGGAAGTTCTGTCAAGTTCACTGCTCAGCTTATTTGAAGCAAGACTGATGAGGGCCTCTGGGAATAGATTATTTATTGGGAGTAAATGTGTCTTTGAGAAGGAATGGGCAAGCCAGCTACCAACTTTTACAGCTATTATCTCAGAGTCAGTTATTTTTTTTAAACTTATTTACATGCTTCGATGACTGATCCTTTTAATACAACAATAAGCAAGACCATTATGTGAACAAAGAATTGGCCTTATTTCCTGAATTTTATGTAGTTCATTATATATATGTATATGTATATATGTGTATATATATAGTCTCGCCCAATCAACATGAAATCTTTGTCTAAATCCGTATCAAGAACAAAAGCAATTTATAAAAGTTTTTCTCATATTCTAGATCATAATGTATGTCAGATCATAAATATACTATAGAGTAATTATTTTAAATGAATGTTTAATATTTTAAAATAAAATTGAATTATATGTACCAAAAGTAACTATTCTAATATTAGCAAAAGAACAAATGCTTATTTTTAGAGGAATAACCAAAATAGTTTCTCTATGTTATGGTTTGTGTCTAACTGTCCGTTGAAAGCCTCATGTAGTTACTAGGAAGGGACTTCTACAGTTTGAGATTAACTCATGATCCACTGGGATTACACATGTTAGTACTGCTAGGATCATGGGTGTGAGTACTGTACCCAGCCTGGGGCAACAGCCTGACTACAACTTAAGGGAGGCAGACGTCCTCCCCTTGCTCTCTTCCTCTTTGCTGCCACCATGAAAGGTTGTCCTCTTCCCTGTGCCACCCTGCCTTGGAGCTGGCTGAGTATGGACTGAAACCTCCAGTAGCTGTGAGCTAAATAAACCTTTCCCTCCTTCATTTCGGGTGTTGGGTATTTGTTCCAGCAGTGAGAGAAGAATATGAGATACTCTAAAAGTCATCTTCCCAACAAAGATTAATTTTACTCATGATGACCTAGTAAATACATCAGAAAGATCAATAGTGGTCCTTTTTATGGAAAAGAAAATATATTGGCCTTGTTTTACCTTGGTCTTAACCATCTAGCAGGAAAGTCTAACATAAGGTATAAAAAGTAAAGCCAGATAAATATGCTGAGCTGTAGAAGACTCAAGTCAAGAGCTTCTGACATTGCCAGTTGTGCTGATAACCCACTACTACTATGGACTTTTGAACTATAAATGCAGCTACTTTTTCCTAGTTCAATGAGAAGAAAGATTTGTACTAATAGTTTTTATACAAAATTCTGTACATGGCTGTTGTGTAAGTCTTGAGGGGATTTAACTGATTTTGTCAGATACAAAATTTACATTTTTTGTTTTATAGGTCTTGCTTTATCTTGCTCTTAACCATCCAGCAGAAAAGTTTAACCATGCAGTATAAAAAGTAAAGCCATATTAATAGGCTGAGCTGTAAAAGACTCAAGTCAACAACTTCTGACATTGCCAGTTCTGCTGATAACCCACTATTATTATGGACTACTGGACTATATACAGCTATTTTCTCTTAGTTCAGGGAGAGGATTAGTACTTATAGTGTTTAGAAAAGATATATTTGCATCTTGTACTCTGAACAACTTCTATGAAAACAAAATAAAAAATAAAATGTAACATATCCATTGCCATGTTCTGTACATTTTTATATTTCTTAAATCATTTTTGAAAGATGCAAAAAAAAAGATATCAAGTCTGCATCTTATACTCTGAACAAATACTATGAAAACAACCATATGCAATGTGTTAATTATTGTAACTGCCCTACTAACTTGTTGTGAAGCTGTCTCATTGCTATTTCTTTTCATTAAAATTAATAAAAAAGAAAAGCCTCCTTGTTCATAAGGATACATGGCAAAGAGAAGCCCAAACTCAAAAAAGGGATTGTGATTTACTAAAAAGTCAAAATCAACTACTGGGTTTAGTAAGACAGGAGTGATAGGAGTAGTGTTCAAGAGAATGTTAGTGAATAACTAAATCCCTGGTAATGTATTTATGATGACAGTGGGTTGGATGTTTCCGTCCTCTGCCTATATTTAGTTGTTCATATCCTAACTTCACAAGAGGACTGTATTAGGAGGAGAGCCATTGAGAAGTAATTAGCTCATAAGAGTGGCATCTTCATGAATGGAAATCAGTGCCCTTATACAGAGACAAGGAGTGCTTTCTCTGTGCTTTCTGACATGTGAGGACACAAGCAGATGGCCATCTGCAAACCAAAAGGCAGGCACGCACAGTTATAAGACCTACTAGAGCCTAAGCTAATACTTTCTAGCTTTGAAAACTATAAGAAATCAATTTCTACTGGTTATAATTTACCCACATTAATGGTACTGTACCTTGTTTAGCAGCCTCAACTAAGTCAATAATTAAGAGAAATGAGACAGTTGTGAAGAAAGTTGGTCTGTACTGTACAGCAGATAAGACAGCATACTTTGTGCCCATAGGAATTTTGAGTTTTAACATATAGGGAGATGACAGAATCTCCTTCTCTGGAAATGCTAAAGAAAGGGTAAGATCATTGGTTCAGCAAATATTTTCTAAACATCTGGTATAGTATGTAGCAAGAACTGTATCATTTTTAGGGCCAGCCAGATAGCTCAGTGGATTAAAGCACCTTCTAAGGCAGATGCAGGGATCTGGGTGTGATCTCTGGCTCCATATGCCATGCTGGCCCCACTACTGGGGTACACTGAGACAGTGGCTGAGACTGGGCATGGTGATATGCATCTGCAATCCCAGCACTTGGGAGGCTGAAAACAGGAGGATCACTATGAGTCTGACCTGTGTAGTTTGAAAATACCAGTATTTCTGTCCCTAAGAGGTTTATACTGTGGAAGTAAAATAAGCGGTCTTAGTAAAAAGAATAATAAAGGTCAGAAAAGGGCACAATGGTGCACAAAAGAAGGAGCAGACAGAGGAAGGATGACCAGAAATGCTTTCTGCTTGAATAAAGCCTTGCTAAGAAATTATCCAGTTATCCATGATGAAAGCTATTCATCATGACCCAGGGAAAAACAAATTCTCTTAATCTTGTTTTTTTTTCTATAAAGGATTGACTATATCACTCTTCTAGTGCTATTCGTATGGGCTTCTACTTAATAACATCAAATTAATATAATATCTTTTGAACATTTTTGCTAACTTGTTTCAAGAAGTATACATTTTTGAACTTTCACATATTTCTACCAACTCTCCCACAACTTAGCATTTTTCAAAAAAGGAAAGCATAGGAAAGGAATATTCATGACCTGGAAGAACATGTTCTTAGAAATCCTACTAAAAGAAAGAGGGGAAAAGGAAAAAGACATATGAAACAAGATTTCCTGTTTTCAGCCCTTGCAGAGATGAGATAGGATTAGAAACTGTAGTGTCACCAGGGCCTGCATGCCAGCCCTGTCTCCAGGGCCTGCTGAGACAGCATTTGAGACTGGGCATGGTGGCACATGCCTGTAATTCCATCTCTTGGGAGACTGCAAGCAGCCAGATCACTATAAATATGATCTAGCAGTGAGACCCTGACCACCCTATAGGCCTTTCCCTAAAATGTAAAAGAAAAAAGAAATGGAGGTGCCTGAAAAGATAACAATGTGCTAAACAGAAGATTGCAGAGTGGGAAATAAGGCAGACAAGCAGGGAACAAAAAGGTGGAGAAAGTCAGAAAGGATCACAAATTGGTTGGCAAGGACTAGAGGCAGGAACTGTATAGGACTTCAATCTAAAGCAAGAGCTAATATAAAACTTTTAGAAATAAATACATAGGGGAAAATCTTTGTGATTTTGGTTACAAAAGAGTCCTTTTTTAATTTACAGATTTGGTACGGGGTCATGCTATGCAGCTTGGACTCATAGCGATCCTCCTGTTTCAGACTCCCCAGGACTGGGATTATAGGCATGCACCACCATGTCCAGTTTTGTTGGCCAACCTGATGGGCTGGTGCCGGGCCGGCCCAGCATGTGGTACTGGGAATTAAACCCGGTCCTTGAGCTTGCCATGCAGGCACTTAGACTGCAGAGCTCTCTCCCCAAACTACAAAGGGGTTCTTATGTCACCAAAAATAGATAGATAAATTACATTTTATCCACTTGAAATTTCTCATCTTAAAAATCTGGGCTGCATATTGAAAGAATATTTGTAAACTATCTATCTAATAAAGGAACTGTATCCAAAAATACAGCAAATGATTATGACTTAATAAAGTAACAAAATTTTAAACAAAAATTGGACAAAATAAGAGAAACACTTCACAAAAGAAAACATGAGTGGCATATATGAAATGTGAAAAGGGATTTCATTAGGAAACAACTATATGAAAAGGTATTATCATTAGGAAAGTAAAATCAAAATTCAAATTTTAATGAGCTATCACTTCACTAAAATGACTAAAAATCAAAAGACTGACAAAAGCAGTACTGGTAAAGACATGGAGAAATTGCTGTACTCATGTACTAGAGGGCATACAAAATGAAATTCCCACTTT
Source organism: Myocastor coypus (assembly GCA_004027025.1). NCBI lineage: Eukaryota > Metazoa > Chordata > Mammalia > Rodentia > Myocastoridae > Myocastor > Myocastor coypus. Next base: position 50,255 of record PVJA010009841.1, read on the forward strand.
GCAAAAAAAATTTGGCAGCTACTTATAAAGTGAAACAAGTTTTTCTAGCCATTTGGCTTCTAGACCAGTGCTGGCAAACCTTGGGCATGCATGCCCAGAACCAGCTTATTTATGACAATGTGCCAGTGCTACAATTAAACTTGAAGATTAAGGCTTTAGTTTAGAAAAAATAACTCAGAGACTAATGTCTTTTGTGTTAAAAAAAAAAAAAGTAACACACATGCCATCAGTTTGCCACAACCGTTCTAGATATTTACTTCCCAACAAAATATATTCACTTATAAGACATACACAACTATTCAAAGCAACTTTATTCACAATTTACCTAAGTTAGAAGCAACACACATGTCGATCAATTGGTTACTGGAAAACAAACCACAGTACTTTACACAATGAAATGCTACCCCACAATAAAAAGTGCAAGCTGTAAATATATGCAACAGCATGGCTGACTAACAAAAGCATCATGGCAGGTGCAAAAAGCTGAAGCAACAGACTGTATGCTGTAGGACATGATTCTGTTCAAATGAAATCTGAGGAAAGGGCAAAACTACAGTGATGATTGAACAGTGCCTCCCTGGGGTCAGGGGTAGAATAAGAGGACTGTGAGTAGATCAAGGGGACTTTCTGGGGGAACTAAAATATAGTGCTGATTGTATGACCACACTCAGTGGGTAAGACTCAAACCATACCCTAAAATGGGTACATTTTATTAAAACAATACTTCAGTGACTGCCAATAAATACATGTCAAGTATCTTAAGTTTCGTACACATCTCATCATTCTAAACTTAATAGTGCATTACTATACAGACCTTAGCATAGCACGCTTACTATGCATTTCTCTATATAGGATTATAAATTAGAGATTATATGCGCAAATACTGTATTTAAGTTACACCAAATAAATAAATGTATTAAGATTCTGCTTCTCTGTACTACATAAAAATGTGTTTAAGGATACATTTTCTGCTACTTCCCTTATCTTGGATTCTGTTTAGTCATTTCCTTTGTGCACAGGATATGACAAGAGATGGAACTGGTGGGGCCATGTGAAGATTAGTTAACTGGTCTATGTGAGACTTTCTCATTTGACTTTTTTCAAAAACTAAACTATTTCATATTACTTTAATGATTTTGTTCCCATGGAAAATCAAAGTCAAAGATGGTGGTGTTTGTATTACTATACAAATAAAACAATGGCATGACTACCTTTATTTTCCCTTAAGGGACCATACTGATAAATTCCTAGAAAGAAGCTAAGACCTAGGATTCTTATTACTGACATAAAGTTTGAGTTATACTATTAAATACTGTAGCTCATTATTTTAGATCTCATCATTTCTTTTTTTAAAGTATTAACAATACAAAAATGAGAGTAATCATTTTTGGAAAAAAAAAAACATTATTTTAGACCACTAAAAAAAATTTGTGACTTAGTATGATTTTCATGGTCTCAACATTTGAAATTATATAAGCATCCCATAGAAATGTTTAAGGAGTTAACAGCTGTAATGAACCTGTTATAAACAATGGATTTAGAAGGACAATATGTTAACAGAATTCAGTGTCACATTTTTATTAAACTCATGGTCCTATTCTTTCTATTTTTAACCTAACACACTTACTTTATCCTTGATCTTTGCACTTGGTGTTTATGTATGACAAATGCCTTGAAAGCTTTTAGTGCACCTTGAACAGACCGTGATAAAAATAAAATAAATATGCTCAAAGTTGAAAAGAATGAAATAACACAACGAAGTATTGTTTTACCCTTACCTTCCACAGGCAGCAACAATCAGTCTGTCAGACTCCCAAGAGAAAGTATAGGTACTTGAAGTCTATTTTTTCTTAAAATTCAGAATTTGCGTAGAAAAATTCTTAGTGTATTTTTGTAGAATTACACAACTAGTCTCAAAGGATTCTCTTCCTCTGAGAGCCAGACAGTTGATATTCTGCATCTAAAGAAGGCTTAGGGAAGTGCATGTGATGCTGCCCAAGAGTTGCTAAACTGTGTCTATTTTGGCATTTTTAACTTAGAAAAAATAGAATTAAAGGCAACAGAAAAGAGGATAGCTTGCGTTAGGATTTTGATGACTTGATTTTGTTATCACAAAAAATCAGAATTTTATAGCTGGAGGTCTGGATACCTAAAGTAAGGAAGAAATTATACATGAGAGCTAGTGTTTGCCTGGCCAAGTTATGACTGAACTCTCCGAACAGGACTTTGCTTCCTCTGAAACATTTACAAAAATATTTTTCATTATGTATATAATATTCCTTTAAGAAAAGCTACTTAGATCCAAAAATAGAAAGTGAAGAGGATGGACAGAGTAATTTCTATACTTGGCAAGCAGGAGGCTTCCTAGTGGACAGGATGCCTAGAGAATCTCTCCTCACCCTGTCATCTGAAACAGAACACTGTTTCTCTCCAAGGGGTCTGAAGACATGACAGTCCCTATCACAGAGCTGGGAATCTGACTGACTGCCCCAGAGACATCTGTATGGTTCCACAAGCTAATTTTTAGTTTTAGGGCAGGAAATCTGTATGGGCTGTCTTGTTCTACTGCATTACTTCTGAAATAGTGAATATGAATGGCATTCCAATTTATCATTAGATATTTATTTGATTTCATACAGAAAGATGTCTTTGCCTCATTTCCTTTCTGTGGATGTTGTTACAAGGTTCAAACAGATTAAAAAAAAAAAAAAAAAGAGAACTTTGGTTTTCTTCTTTGTCACTTTAATCACCATGATGAGGAAATGTGAAAAGGTAGGTAAATTAAAACAAGTCAGATAACAAACTGTTACCAGTGCAGCTGATCTGCTCTTAAGATTACTGGAGCTGCTGCATCTTATTTTTGTGAAGAGACAGTTTGTGAGGCATAGGGAGGGTGGACTGGGACTCTTCAGAGACAGAGTCCATGACTCTGCATTCATAATTTGACCTTCAAATATCAGTGGAGGATGTCTCCAAGGAAATGTGCTTCCTTTTGACACCTGTTTATCTCAGCCATAATCCCTGCATCTCATTTTGAGAGACAGGATTCTATTGATACTTTTAATAGAATCCCTCTAGCAGAATTGGTATGCACACATATCACATCTTAACCATTTGTACTCTCTCCTCTGATGTATACATAAAAATCCCCCAATATAAGTGTAACTATTTTGTATCACAAACATATACCAATGAAAATTACATTCACAGAAAAATAAATCTCTCTAGCACTGACTCAATCACAGGCTTTACTTTTATACACTTGCTACTTACTGCCCTTTCTTCCAACAATAAATGTTACATTTTCTTGATATAAACTGTCTCCCTCATAAGATCTGAAGCTCAGGAGAACTCTCTACTTTGAGTACCATTAGCATCCATTCACTCAACAAACAAATGCTCTCTGTTCACAGCACTGATTGGGCACTGTGGGGGCTGCAGGGGGCATTTGTAAAGTGTGGTACAGTGCTATGGGAGGAACACAAGAATGGGGTAGTAGCAGACAGAATATAAAGGCTATTTCTGACTGGTTAATGTGGCAATCTTTGAAGGAATGAATAAGAGTAGAGATATTTTATATATTTAAAAGTTGAAAGTAGCATCTATATTTCTCCCCTCTAAAAGCATCATACTAACTAGCCAGACATGATTTAATATCATACTTACTATACTTAAGAGTCATTTGCTTTGCAGTTCGGTTTTAAAATGTTACGCTAAATTTATTGTTACATGCTTTTTGTTTCACCTAGAAACGTATTAACTTATCTTTTCACAATTATAAATCCCCCAAAAATTATTTTAGTAAGTTCATATTATTGTAAGCAACTACTGTTATTTGCAGATATACTCATTTCTGACATTTTGGTTTTTAAGAATAGGCCGGGGGCTGGCAAGATGACTCAGCAGTCTAAAGCGCCTGTTGAGGCAAGCTTAGGCAACCGCAGGGACCTCCGTTCCATTCCTGGCACCACGTGGTGTGCCAGCTCCACCCCCAGGGCAGGCTGAGCTAACCATTGAAAAAAAGAATAGGCAGGATGTCAACCAGCTAAGCTATGACAGGGAAGCCAGAGGCAGGAAAGGAAGAGCATTAGGAGCAGAGGATACAACCATAGCAAAGGTATGCAAGTAGAAAGTGAGAAGTGGGCTCAGCAAATAGTGAGCCCTTCTGTTTTGGAGGAAGATCTGTAGGCTCTAAGCCCATGAAGCTACCGAAACCAGACCTTGAAGAGTGTGATTGTTAGTTGTAATTGAAAGGCAATGTCAAGCCACCAGACAGTTTTCAAGAGAAGTATTATCCGATGAACTGATTCATGATGGCATTGTTCCTCATGTCTCACTGCTGGGTGGCTCTAAGCCAGAATCAAGTGGTACTGTTACCTGATGGGACAGTCATGCATGTATCAATGGTGGGCCAAGCTGGTAAGGATGTAGTAAGAGGGATACTGAGATAAAAATGATGGATCAAAAGATAGAAACCTCGATTCTGAGAGGACACTGGTGTCCTTAAGCAAAGTATTTTACTTGTCATTATTTTTTTCTAAATAATTTGTGTCATATACTCTCCTGCTTCTTTACATAAGATATACAGTGTTAGAAAACATTTTGACTTAGATCTTAACCTTCTTCTTACAGCTAAATTCTACTAATTCTTTAAAATGTAATTCAAGCATTGTCACTTACACTGAAAATGTTCCTTAAAGGTTTCATGTGTTCAGAATGGGGTTCTTGCAGGTGACTAGGTTAGTCTACTGCTGCATTCATAACCAAGTGTGTAGTCAGGAGGTGGGTCACAGGAGGTGGGCCTGGGAAGGCCACGTTCTTTCTCAGGCTCTCCTCTCTGATTCCTGGCTGCCATGGGTTGACCAGCTGTCTTCCACCATGACTTTCTGCCATGCCATTTCTCCCTTGGAGCCACCCAACTATAGACTGAACCTCTTAAAATGATGAGTTATAAGAAACCCTCCCTTCTCTAAATCACAGGTATCAGCAGTTTGTTCCTAACAATGGCAAGGTAAACAATACAGTTACCTTTGGAAAGGCTTTCCTGATTGTGTTACCACGGCACAAGTCGGCATACACTGAGCCACGATTTACTTGTCTGACTTTGCCAAATGTGAGCTTTATGCTGAATCTCTTTGTGAGAGTTTGGGACCTCAAGGCCCAGGTACATGGTACCGAGTAATACAGTCCTCAAGGGATGCTTGTCAAATAAATGCATGAGTTCCCAGATCCCCACTATTCCTGGGAAGCTAAGCTTACATGAGAGAAGTTCTGAGTGTAAGAGAAGTTCTGAGTAGGCAAACTAAAATCCACAATATTAGAAGTAATGAAATTCCATAAAATGGAGAGCCACTAAGGAAATAAATCAATTATTTTTGGAAGCCTAGTCTCACAATAGGAAATCTATCAAAGTTAACAGCACTGGAACATAGAGGCAGACTCATTAGGGAACTGTTTGAAATGCTCAACATCTGAAAAAGAATATCAGAACTCATTGTCAGTGATGAAATAAAACCACTAGTAAAGTATGCTCCAGTGTAAAATTTCAACAAGATAAACGGCTCGCAAAAATTACAATCCAAGCACGACAGATCAAGGGGAATAGAATTTAGAACAGTGGAAATTTTGCACCCTTCCCCATTGCTGATCATAGCAGTAAACTGCATTTTAAAATGTTTTTAAAGAATCACCAAGGAAATCTATGTAATGCTGAATTGCCAGCATAACTTAAAATACAATAGTATCCCTTAGAAAAATGACAAAAATCTGACTTGCTCTGTGTTACCTGTTTTTGACTGAAAAATGGCAGAGTCACAGTCCTGAATGGGTTGTGCAGGGACAAAGTGGCCACCCTGAGCTTCATTACAAAGTAACAGGTGATAATCCACAGAATTTAGCAGCTTGCAGAAGGTACTAAATTATGGGCTAAGTGGGATGGAAAACAACTGTTTGCCTCTCAACTTAGTATAATTTCTTTATCTACCAAATGTGTATTCTAGCCCATCTTCTCCACTGGCTCTTTGCATTCATATCTGAACATTAAAAAAAAAAATAAAAGAAAACAAAAACCTGCCACTCAATTCACTTTCCCTTATACATATTGCTCTGTCTCTCTGTTTCTACTACTTTACCTCCTGTATTGGTCTCTTATTATTTGACTTTGTCCTTGTCATTTATGCCAAGTTCTCTTGCCTCCTTGTGGAGACATGCTGTGTATACTCTTGTACTAGAACACAAAATCACAAAAACTAGTTCTACATCCTTCCCTAAGGATGAATAGCAGCTTGGAATTTTGGAGGTTACCCTTTTGAGATTTCATGATCCCGTTAGGGGTGGCCCATCCTCTCCCACCTACTGAGACTAACACCACTAAGACTGTTAAAACTACAGAGTCTCATTCTTTTAAGATCAGTGCTATCCTGAGTCCTCTGATAATCCCCTCCTCAGTCAGTAAACACCCACGTTCTAGCCGCTTTGTAGCCTTCAGTTCTCTGTGAACAACTGGTCATGCAGATTCCAGCTGTAAGACCATTTTGTGTCTTGCTTCCTCTCTACCAGGTGCAGTAACACCTGGCAGGAGATCAAAGCCCATTGTAGAGGTCTTTGATATTCTTTTTTTTTTTTTACATTCTTGGCTTTAGTTTTCACAGTCTTGCTACTAAAGCAGCATGTGGCTCTGCTGGCTACTATCTTTTTGAAGCTCTTCCTACATAGCTTTTCAGACACCCATATACCTTTGACCATACTCTCTTGGCTTCTTTAACTTATGAGCTCCTGAAACATGAATGTTCCTGAACATGTAGTTCTGAGTGCTTTCTACTCAGTCTGTCTGATGATTTCCATATGTGTCTATGGCTCTGATACCATCTACACACTTATGACTCCTAGCTCTGTATTGCTAGCTACCAGGCAGTTCTCTTGGTCGAGTCAACATCCTGTACTTCTTAGCTTATCTCTAATGTTAGCTTGCTTCAATCTATCATTAATATTGCAGGAAATACAATATTGTTCAAGTGGAAATTTGATCATTTCATAACCATATTTAATAAATCCAGTCTTTGATTTTAAAAGTTCAAATCGCTGGGCGTGGTGGCGCACACCTGTAATCCCAGCACTCGGGAGGCTGAGGCAGGAGGATTGGTGTGAGTTCGAGACCAGCCTGGGCTACAAAAGTGAGCTCAGGACCAGCCTCAACTGCATAGCGAGACCCTGTCTCAAAAAGACAAAAAAAAAAAAAAAAAAAAAAAAGTTCAAATATCCTAAAATAGGTTATCACAATCTTTACAATCTGGCTCTAATTTATTTTTCCACTTATACTTTTTTATTTAAAAAAAAGCTTTTTCCTAATCTCTGTTCTGGATGAGGTCTGGATGTGTTCATGTCAACGTCTGAAGACTATCTCTTTCACATATGCAAAATTTATTTCACAATCTATTTTAGAATTTTATAACATCATGAATATAATACTAACAAAGTTTTCAGAATTAATTTTTTCATAGTTGCTACTTTTATTTAACATTTGTGGGTTTTGTGGCTTTTTGAGACAAGGTCTCACTATGAAGTTCAGGCTGGCCTTGAGCTCACTTTTGTAGCCCAGGCTGGTCTTGAACTAGCACAGATCCTCCTGCCTCAGCCTGCTGAGTGCTGGGATTACAGGAGTGTGCCACCACGCCCGGCTAACATTTTTCTTATTTTAAAATTTATTTTTTTATTATAAAAAGAAAAATAATTTCAAAACAAGATCATAGCAGAGTAACAATTATTAATACACTGATATTGTTAGCTTCAGACTAGTTGCTCAGGGTATAAAATATAACCATGAGTTATTAAAAAATATTAGCACAAACCTTTCTTTTCAATGGTCTAAGTGCAACTTGCAGTACATATCTTAGCTATAATTTCCTTTTCCCTTCCTTCCTTTCGCCATCATAGTTTCTCTTTCCTTTGAATAGTTTCTAATTCACACTATCAGCTCACACTAGTGAGACTATAGAATGTTTTTATTTGTAACAAATCAAGACAATATTTGCTGACAATCTGATTCTCTAAGTCTTTAGAATACCAGCAGATCAATGTATTCAGCAGGTTTTCTTGCACTGTGGGCTACAATTCACCCTAGCCAAGAAACAATCACCATTACTCTGAGATTTGAAGGACATTTGTCAATGTGTTCTTGGGTTTCTTGCCCTGACACTTGTTAGCATAATCATATCCTGTCATAGCACTGTCACTACTCTTCCTAGTTTGTTCCCCTATAGGTCCCCCATAGGTCCATCCCTGTTTTTGATTATTCATGGTTTTCAGTAAGCTCTGCTCATCTGAAATTTTAGTCTGCTGATAAAATGCTCTCAGACAGTTCCTCAACAGAGAGGACTTTGGAAGTAATGTATCAATTATGTAATTGTCTGGTCCTTTCATTCCTGAGCACATGCAAGACTGCATTTCTTATCCCCCTTACAATTAGGTGGGTCATATAACACAAGAGACTGTCAATATGTGAAAAGTGTCAACTTTTGCTGAAAGCAGGAAAAGAAAAAAAAAAAAAAACTGCTGTATAACCTTTCAGCTTTCTTCTTGACATGGTAATCACAAAACACGTACCAAGATGACAGAGATATAAGATGAAGCCAAGCTGCTACCTCTGAGTCACTGCTGTAACACAGGTGCTCTGAGGAGCAGGTTTTTCACAAGCAATAAATACCTTTTTATAGACTAAGCCAAAGACATGCAGTATTTATTTATTACTGTAGCATTAACCTTTCTTAGCTAATGCAGACTACTTTACTGCTATTTCAAAATTTCTGTTTTGAAAGGTTTCATTTCAACTGAGTCATTTTTCCATTTTGTGGTTTGTAAAATGTTGTTGAATTAAACCAGGCTACTCCCCCTACCAAGTATGTCTGTCCTAATCCCTGGAATTAATAGCATGTTACCTTATGTGACAAAAGGGGATAGAGACAGGGAAATCAGGCTGGACTATCTGAGCAAACTCAACATAATACCAAACACCCTTCTCCTTCTCCTTCTCCTTCTCCTTCTCCTTCTCCTTCTCCTTCTCCCTCTCCCTCTCCCTCTCCCTCTCCC
>PVJA010009842.1:0-5000 GCA_004027025.1 Myocastor coypus
GTGAGGACAATATGCAATATGTCAACTTTCAAAGAAAAGAAGGGGGAAAAGAAAAAAAAAAAAAGTAATGTGGATTTAGAAAGGTTAATGTTTAATTGTTTGATCAATCTTATATACCTATATGTATTAATCTAAACTGATCTGATGATGAAAATATGTAATATAACCATTGTTAAATTTAAACAATAAAAAAATTGAAGAAGAAAAAAAATAATTTTCTGAGCTTGAATCTGTACATTAAAGGGTAAAAATCTGATTCATAGGATTCTTCTGAGTCAGTAAGATACTGCATGGGAAAGCATTCTGCTCATGAAAGTACTTCTTAATTATTATGAAAGACAATGTTTATTAGCTGGAGATAAAATAGTGGCAAAGTTAATATTGGAATGTAATAGTTTTGTCGTTTTGTCTTTTCTCCCAAGCAATAAGCTACAATTCCTTTTTGAATAAACATAATGTGTTGCTTATGATAAAAGTAAAGATCAGTCATACAAGATAGGGAAGAAATTTTTTCCCTTTTCTTCAGAGAATGACAAGAAGTAGAAAGAGCAAGCATTTGTTCTTTCTTTCCAAAGATTAAATGAGAGCCGAGGAATCTCTTTTGAATATGATCTTAATTACATATCCTTGGATAAAATACCTTTCAAAAACAAATAAAATGAGAATGAAATTGCTTTTAAGATTTCAGTTACTTAATAAACCAGATATTTTAAAATAGATTTCCAGTAACACTGATTTCATAAACATGTATCACAAAACAAAGGAACGTCAAAAGTCTGAATGCCATAATATCATCAAAGGATTACCTTGAAATGGTACTATACAGTACTTCATCAGGATTATACTATTAATAAAACATTTATATTTATCCACATGCAGTGTTAAAATTATAGAATCCCATTTCCATGCTAATTTTAAGGAAATAACTTGTAGTATTTGCATACATGGCAAAGCCCAATTCAGAATATTATACCACTTTAAAAAAAAATAAAAGGAATGAAGGTAACTTGGGACAGCTGCATGGGCTATTAGCTCAGAGTTAAGTGATGTCATTTTACTATTTTAACTCAACCATATACTAACTTAGTAGGACCTTATCTAAATCATAATTTCAATAAGCTTGCATTTTTCTCTTCTGTAAAATGGGGCTAATTAGACATCTTGTCTGTCTCAATGAATTGTTGAGAAGATTAAAAGGGATTGTGTATGTGAAATTGATGTTTAAACTAAAAAAGTTCAAAAAAGGTCATTTTAGGGATTATTAGTAAATTGAGTTTTCAGTCAATGCTACAGCACCAACGTGTCAGATAACAAAGAATCATGAGGTTAAATGTACATACATATCAAAAAAGCTGAATCACCATTGGAAAAAGGCTTTTATGACAATATTGTTCCATTTATTGATAGCACCCCCCAAAGGCCTTTAAAAAAAGTAATCCTTTCCCCCATGTCTTTTTCCCTGTTAGTTGTGGGTAAAGAAGATTGTTCTCTAAAAGGTTTCTAAATGATGTTGATGTTAAAAAATATAGGATCACCATTTAACAGCCTTTTAAAGAGCAGTCCCCAGTATGGTCTTTGTTAACAACTGAGGGAGGAAGGGACTATTTTTTCAAAGGCTTTTAGAGGATGTTGTTAAAAGAATATATAGTGACATCATTTAAAAGCTTTTTAAATAATAGTCCTTCTTGCCTCCCAATTGTAATGTCCTTGGCTTTCATTTATTTTGTACTACAAGCCAAAAATGGACATGCCAACATATTACTGCTTATAGAAGGCATTTGTTGGATAGAGAATGATGCACTGCTTTTAAAAGGCTGGTGCCCAGAAATAAATCCAAGTCTTCAAAAATATAGTTCCACTCTTATAGAGGACACCGCCCACATACCTCATCACTAAACTGTAATATCTTTTGCTTGTCTTCTGAGTATAGTGAAGAAGCTACCACACAACCAGGAAAGGAGGTATGGCATTCTAAACAGGCATTCTAAGATTCCTACAGCACAAATCCAGCTCTACAACAGGGGTTTACTCACTTCCCATTCAATTTATGGCATTATCTAACTTCCCATTCCAGTTCTATGTCTTTATTACCTATTGCTGCCCACTGCTTCCCTTCTTTAAGGCTTGACTCCACCAGAAGATGGTACAGATCACTCTGGGCTCTCCATGTGGCTCCCAGGAAGGGGGAACCCTGAAGCTGACTGACTGGGTATAAGTATGAAGTCTGAAAGTAAGCCTTGAGATGGGCTAGCTATACTGTCAGAGAATTAAGCATGAAAATAACTGCAGCATATGAAATAAATTTCCATCTCTTGTGTTTGGTCTCTTCATAAAAGTGTCACTTCATTTTTAAAAATAAGATTTAAGCTTCACTGAGCTTTGATGAAAAAGTAAGTTCAGTTCTCAAAATATACTGTACTTTGATCTTATAATTTACTTGTTTTGATTAAATTAAATAATTGTTTAGTTCCCATCATAAGTCATGCTAGTACACTAAATATCACATACTATTCATTAGACAGTGATCAGTTCAAGCTCAACTGGTTTATTCAACTCTTCTTCACACAACTCCAACCACTAACAATCTTAATCTTATTCCATTTTGACGTTCTTTTACATTGTTTAGCTTAACAGATTCTTTTCTGCCATGTTACTAACAAGGGCTAAGACCACACAATATATTTTCTTTGCATGTTTTGCATGACTTTTTGCCAACTACCAATAACTCAATTTTCTGTGTTAATAGCACAAATGAATTTACCTAATGAGATTAAATCAATATTTCACTGAGAAATGGTGTTATAATTCTGATTCCTTTGAAATGTGTTAAAATTTCTAACTTGGGCCAGTGAGATAGCTCAGCAGACTAAAGTGCCTGCTTAGGCAAGCTTAGGCAAACACAGGGACAGAGGTTCGATTCCTAGCACCACATACCACACCAGCCACACCTCCAGGGTGGGCTGAGCCAGCTACGATAAAATAAAATAGAATAAATTTCTAAGTTACACATCAAATAAACAGCACTAGGAAGAGATGAAATTTAATTTGATCTAAAAATATCAAGCTGCTGTGGGGATCATTATAGTAGAGTAGAACTGTTTTAAGCAAGCATTGCTTGGATAGGCAGACAAGCCACAGTAGTAAGGCTCCAAATCAGTGGTTCTCAACCTGTGGGTTATGACCCTGGCGGGGGTCAAATGACCAAAACACAGGGGTCACCTAAAGCCATCGGAAAATGTTATTTATTTGGAATTACAGTTTTGAAGTAGCCACCAAAATTATATTTTGGTTTGTGGTCACCGCAACATGAGGAACTGTATTGTGGGGTCACGGCATTAGAAAGGTTGAGAACCACTGCTCCAGATGAACTCCAGAACTAGGAGGCTGCAACCACCATCAAGCTCAAACAGTAAGTACAGCATTACTTGGGCACAGGGGACTGGTTCCACATGATAAGGGCCTGCACAACTGCTAGGGCTCCCCTTCCCACTCCTCTGCAGCCAGGTAGGGTTGGGCTGAGTCACAACCTTAACCACATGTTTAACAAGTGAAATGTTTGCAGATCCAGACCTTTCCCCTAAGTCTAAGTACTAGCCCATAGTGCCTATGAATGAACAGGTTATATTATATGGTTACCAGGGCACGTACAAGGTACACACACAGGTGTTGTAAGTGAATGAAAGGTAGGGGAGTCTGGGCAGACTCAGCCATAGTTGGCTTTGGAAAATGGGAGAGGGGTCACAAGCCAAAGTGTATCAACATCCTTGAGAGCCTGGAAAAGGAAGGACACCCAAGAATTTTATGCTAACACTGACTTTAGTCCAGTGAGTCGTGTTCTGGTCTTCTTACTTTCAGAACTATAGGATAATAGTAAATCTATATTGTTTTAACCATAAAGTTCATGGAAATATCCTCCATTAGTGACAGAAACTAATAAAGGCCATTGTGATGTCTAGCTGAAAACTACTGCTATAGATTTTTGTGTTGTAAAGCCTATCTGTGGTATATGTCTAAGTGTGTCCAATTTCCACTGGCTTCTGTTACTTGAGAAGCACCTTTGCCTAGTTATCTCTCTCTAAAACAAGGAAAATGAACCAGTAAGAGGCTAAGTACTTTGTAACCATTCTTCTAACTGCTGGAGTCCATAACACAGAAGTACCAGGAGGGCTTACGGAAAAACCATGGGGTGGGGGGCTGGTGAGGTAGCTCCCAGCAGACTAAAGTGTCTGTTTAGACAAGTGCAGGAAGAGCTGAGTTGGGAGAGAGAGAGAAAGAGAGAGAGAGAGAGAGAGAGAGAGAGAGAGAGAGAGAGAGTATGTGAGCAAGTGCAAACACAGGTGAAATCACCAGACATGTAAGAAAATTGCTCAGAAAAGATTCAGTTGAATCTTTGTGTCTGACATAAACTAACACAAAGTTGTAAAATGTATCTTGGTGGTAATTCCACATACAGGATCATCCCATGCTTTGTAATTCAATTTGCATAGCATACAATGAAAAGGAATTTTCTCTTTTATGTTTGGCAGCACTGGAAATTCCCTGCCAAGATCCCAAGAGACTTTATATATGGTAGATGTTTAAATTTTAAAAATATATTACAGTAAAGACACATTTACAATGAATCATCTTCAAATATCCCTCTTTGCTTCAAACATATCCCATCATTCATGCAAATTCAAGAAATAACTCTGAAAATCTTTTCTTGTCTTTGACGTATGATTTAAAAAAAATATGGTGACTGCTGCTGCCAAGTGTTATATGATGAAAAGTAGGATTGTAAAAGCATTAGGATGTGTTCTTAGCTACTTTATTCACCAGATCTCACAAGATACAACTCTAGCTCATCTTCAAAGGTAAAATGGCCATTAAAAGGCAAACTTTTTAACTGATTCAGAACACGGAGGTAGCTACAATACCTAAGGACATTCCACAAAAGAGGACTCTAGAATTGTGTCAGCAAGTGGCAAAAAATGATGGGGTGTGTTCAAAGTAAGAGGGTG
>PVJA010009842.1:7500-59337 GCA_004027025.1 Myocastor coypus
ATGAAAAGTTATCAACTGCCCACACCAAAGGGGGCTTAAATACTATTTTGTGGAGTTCTTAATGTCAAAATATTGTTCAAAACACCATACTATCCCATACCAGACACAATACTTGGGTTAATTTAAAAATGAAACACTATCAATTTTCCTCAGGTTTCTCACAATGTATAAACAAAGCAAATTTTTCTAGCACTTGTCAATAATAAAATAAAGATAATTTTATCAAGTAAATCTATATTATACCTACAACTCATTTTCATGGTAATAGCAAGCACTGCTTTTGGTTTTGCATATCACAGGCTACATAATCACTTTTTAGGAAGAAATCCTACTGGATTATTAGCTTCCAGGTATCAACATTCAGATTTACTTCAGCATACAGATTTATTGCGCTAAATCAACTCAAAACTGACAAGATATAAACTTCTTTTATGGAATAGCAGTTTTTTAGGAATCATTTCCCACATACTGCCTTTATGATGGACAATTATTTTCTTTATATAAGCGTAAGTATCTACAACTTCTTTTTGAATCCTATGACAGATGATAAAATTTTTGATAGAATTTAGGACTCACGTAGTTAAAAATAGGCATATGACTTCAAAAACATTAATACAAAAACATTAAAATAACATTTTAAGGTCCTAGTATATGCCAGCCACTATACAAAAGAACTTCTATAAAAGGATGCTTAACATTACAAGTAGTCTAGCAGTTTTGAAGAATTTATAGAAAACAAATAAAACTTGGGACCAATGGTCTTGAGACTAAAGGATACATCATGTAAAAAGTAACCTGACCTGCCTAAAACACTGAGCTCAAATTTTGAGAAAATTGACAAAATATGTAAACATAATGTATCTGATAGTGGCATATGTGTTGGCTTTTTAATTAACACAAGATAAAAAAAGGAAGTTTTAGCAACAGGCTCTATACACAGGTACAAACAGAGGAGGAGGTACTGAGCAAATGTGGGGAAAGAAGAAGGAAAGATCAACCATGGTTCTGTGAAGACCTCAAGGAGCCCTAAGTAAGGAAAGTGTTTTGCCATTCAGAAATATCACTGTCAACCTACTAATGATGAAACTTTTTAAAGTTCACAACTGTTTCCATAGTTGACACAATATTCTTAGGTACACAGCATTAATTTAGATGATTCCTTAAGAAATATGATTTTATACATTCATGTTTAGAGCTCACAATTTAATTCATTCATTAAAGGATCCTTTCTGGAAGTTGATTTTTTCTAATTCTTAATGTAATTGCATTGTTCTAATCTTGTATTATAAAGGCAGCTCCTTGCCTATCATTTGTACTTTCCTCGTTAATCCTGACTCAGTGAATTAACCTTTAATTACAGCCGTTAAAATTGAAATGAGCCTCTTGTCTTGCTGGGGCTGCCCTCTTTCAGTGCATGATTCTGATGAAAATTTTTAGGGTCAATGAATATGTCCCATGTCATGTCTGATAGCTGCTAAGGATGTGAGGAGGTAAATGTTACCTTAGAAAGATGTGCTTTAAATTTTTAGGAGATCTGTTCTGTTGACAGAAAAATATAGTCAAAATGGTATTTTTAATTTCTCATTTTTATCACCTTATATTTTAAGCTAAATTAAGAGAGTATTTAGCTGGGTATGGTGGTGTACACCTATAATACCAGCACTCAGGAAGCTCAGAAGAATCACTGCAAGTTTCACCAGTCTGGGCTACAAAGTGAACTTAAGACCAGCCTACACTATATAGGGAAGCCCTGTCAAAGAGAGAGAGCATTTAAAAATATAAACAATGGGTTACTGAGATACATTTAGTAACATAATTTAAAGCAGTAATTTACATTATACATAATTATAATTTTACTGTCCTAAATACACACACACACACACACACACACACACACACACACACACACACACATACACACACCACATATATCAACATATATGCTTGATGGGAATGATTGTTTCAATTATGTAATAAACATATTAGCAACAGAGTTCTTTAAGATGACATCAATGTTAATGGGTTCTACCATAACAATGAAGCTAGAAAATGGGAAGGATTAATGTTATTCATCGAAAACATATTTGATGAACACCTACAATGTATTAAGCACTGGGGGTAAGGGAGCCAATATAACAATCCCTAACAGCAAAAATCTCCAAAACAATAAAAATCCTAAAACTTAGCCAATCCGTTTAAGAACTTGTGCACAATCTTTTATTCTATTTTTGAACAGCTTAAAAACAAATTCTATTTTTTAATTTTTTAATTTATGTATTTGGTAAAATACTATTACATCTATTCTAGTCCCTGTAGTGTTTTAAGTTTTCTTTCAAAGTCTTTTTTAGAAACATAAATCATTTATTGCTGAAATTATATTTAGAATTTAGTTTGTGTGCTGGTGAGATAGCTCAGCAGATGAAGCACCTGATTAGAGAACCACAGGGACTTTGGTTTGAGCCCTACCACCACATGCCACACTGGCCTCACAACAGATCAGGCTGAGCCAGTCACTGAGACTGGGCATGTTGGCACATGCCTGTAATCCCAGCGCTGGGAAGGCTGAAAACAGGAGGATACACTACTAGTCCAAACTGTGTAGCGAGACTCTATACCAAATACATGAAAACAACAACAACAACAACAACAAAAACCTTTTAGTCCAAAACAAAAAAAAAATTTTTTTTTTTTTAACTTACCCTAAGACATATTTTCTACTATTTATTTCCTATTTCTCTACAGAACTGCTTTGCTAAAATCAGGACTTCAAAAGCTGCATGCATTACATTTGCCTGCTATCTTCTGAAAGCATGCATTTTAGAGAACTTGCTGTAATTTTTGTTGTCTTTTTTGAGCATACGTTTATTTTGAGCCAAAGTGTCATGCAAATCTTCAATATTAAAATTTAGAGATATTTTTAAATTTAGTAATACAGAATGGCTACAAATTTAGAGAAACAACCCTGATTGATAGGCTTATAAAAACTGCATGTAAGTACATTCCTGAATGGCATGAACAGTCCAAGACTGGTATAGACCCAGATAAGTGGTTTTCACTTTTCTGTAGTGTTAAGGTCATATACTGTACTGATTTATTTTTACTCAATGCTCTCTGTCACTGGTAATAGATTAATTTCTCAGTGTTAGTTGGGAATGTACCTTACAGCTGAACTCATTTTCTCTTCTTGTGAGGAGAAATTTTTGTTAAGTATCACAGTAATATTTTCCATGTTTAACTTAGGCTTTTCATGTTAACATTTTTAATACTATTAAAATAAAATTTAACAATCTTCCATACTATATCCTGTCCTGTGTTCACAAACAAGTGCCATGTATTTTTTAGAGGAACAATGGCAATGGAAGATAACCTGGCTAACTTCTGTCTTTAATTATTAATCTAAGACATTAAATAATAATCTAAGATACTAAAACTTTGAAAAATGCATTCTTTACTGGAAATATAATTCAGTGGATGCAATAAAACTTGAAATACAGCAATTGACTTAAAGTGGCATAAAACAATTAAAATTGTTTTACAATTAAAAATCTGCAACTGACAATGAATAACAGTCATATATATTGAAGATTAAACCTAAGAACTTTACACTGAGCTATTGCCAGCCCCTTGAACTTGTGATCCTCCTGCCTCAGCCCCACAGAATGATGGGATTGTAGTCATTACCACCATGGTTAGCTAATCTCTTTTTTACAAAGTAGTTCCTTGCAGTGACCTAGGAATGGAGCAGATGAAAATGGGCTGTAACAGCTATAAGAGAGATTGTGAGATATCTTAAACAGTGCAGAAACAAAAAGATCAAGCAGCAGGATGGCTCATCTTAAAGTTTAATTTAAAAATTAAAGCAATTCATACACAAAAGAATTCAGTCAAAGAACAAGATGGGACTTGGCTAGGCTATAGAAGCACAAAAACGGCCAAATTTTAATTAAAAAAATGCTTTCAATTTAAGCAGACCCAGGCCAGTGATTTTTCATTATTTTTACCACAGTTCCATGACTACTGACGTTTTCATCAGAATACAGGATTTTTCCCAAATTTAAAATGACAAAATTATTTTTAAATTTGTCTTACAATTTCGTCCTCTTCTAAACCCAAAGGAATGTGGTCATAGCTGGACATGTCTTTTAGCCTGGAGCTTGAATATACTTTAACTTTTAAAAGTATTAAAAAGATATTTTAAAGAGATATTTCTCTACCATAGAAAACACATAGTATCACTTTTAAGAGTAAGACCACACGATAGTGAACCACAATGACTCATTAGTTTTCAAACTACAAAGGTGCAAAGATACATAAATGGTCCTGGAGGTTAGCTGGTTTTTATGCTCAACATCAATGACAACTTATATCTATACAAAATTCTAAGTAGACAAGATAGTGTTAAAAAATGAAACCACATAGGAAACTGTAATTACATACCATCAAGGCCATTTTTCTCCAGGTGCCTTGCTCATCCTGTTCACCATGTTTCTCTGGCAAAATATTCTGGCCTGAATAGACATCTGAATGGATATATATTAAGGAATTTGGTTTCCCTGGAGACACACTGGAGCTTTGTCTGGTTCTTGTGAGGCTACTCTGAACCCTTGGAAATACTCCAGTAGAGAAATGACTTTGCTGTTATTCACCGTGGCCCCTTTGGGTCTACTTTCGATCGTTTATACCACTGAAGCAACTCCTGGTAGGCCTCAAAGTAGCTTATACTGAGAGGTGAAGAGGATGGGGACTGGTCAGTTCAGACTAGCTATGTGATTAGGGGCTGGGGCTATTTAATATCAGCCTGACCTCCAGGGAGAGCAGAGAGCTGCAGTGTTTTCCTTAGGCATTGTGATACCTGGAGGATTAACTCTGTCATTTTTAAATCAGCCAAGTTAGAGCATCCTCACTAAATAAGTCACTAGTGTGCTATGATGTCCTCTCCTCCAGCTGTCAGGAAGGCCAAGTGCACTTATAGTAGCTGGAGCTCTGACGTTCTTCAGCAGACTATCTACTTCAAAGTACACTACAAACTCTGCTGCTTTTCTATAGGTGCCAGGACATGACAGGATTGGAGAGCAACCAATTAACAAATCATTACACTAAACTTTCCCAATTGCGAGGCATCACCAACACTCCTCTGGGATCAGACCTGGTTATTCCCACTTACACAAGCTATATTCTAGCCACATTCAACTACTATTGCTGTACCACTCCTTCATGTTCCATACAGTATTTTCTCTACTCACAATGCCTCCCTTCATTTACTCCAGTCAGCTGGACAAGCACTTACTTATTTCAGACTCAGTTTCAAGGTCTCAGATCTAAGATACCTTGGTCATCAAGAACAATTAGAAAACATGTGCTTCAAGTAGCACAGCACATATAGCACTATTTGTTGTTTTTTCTCAGTAAGTGGAGTTTCCTGATGTCCAGTTCTGTCACTCCCTTTTTTCACTCTTTTCATTTTACCTTTTGATTTTTTTATTACTATTTCTTTTTATGCGATGTTGGAATTTCAACCTATATTACCTGCATCCCAGGCAAGTGCTTTACACTGAGCTAAACCCCTAGTTTTTTGAGACAAGAGGTCTCACTATGGAGTACAAGGAGACCTTGCCTCATCCTCCCAAGTGCTGGGATTACTCCAGCCCTTTCAAAACTTTATTTTATTTTTTATAATTTTATTACTTTTAATAAAAAATAACAATGAGACAGTTTCAAAGCATGTAGGTCAGTTACAATAATTAATACAATGCATATTGTTGTCTTCATAGTAGTTGTTCAGAATACAAGATGCAGACATGATAACTTTTCTAAACACCTTTGTTACAAATATTTCTTCTCACTGAGCTAAGAGAAAGTAGTTTTATGTATAGTACAATATTCCATGATAGTAGTAGGTTATTGGCAGAACTAGCATTGTTGGAAGTTGTTCACTTGAGCCTACTACAGCTCAGCATACCTATCTGGCTTTACTTTTTATGCCTCATGGTTAAACTTTTCTGCTGGATGGGTAAGGCCAAGTTAAAGCAAGACCTATATAACAAAACATGTAACTTTTCTATCTGACAAGGTCAGTCAAATCCCCTTAGGATTTACCTTGAAACCATGTACAGTACTTTGTAGAACTTTTGTCAGTGTCAGTCATCTGGATGAGTCACAGTCATTGCTTGACCATTTTGCTCTCTGTTAAAGCCTGAGAAAATGTTTTCTCTCTAGATGATTTTCCTTAGGCATACTATACATCATCAATTCCTTTCTTCTGTGCCCTAGAATCTCCTTGTACAGAAAATTTGGGACACCAGTGAGTTATAGGATGTTACAGTACAGGTTCTCTTATATCCTGAGTTCTCACTGACCTTCAAGGACTTGCAACAAAATATTGGCTATCCTTGTAGCCCTTCTTTTTCTCAAATCTTTTGGTCTGCAAGCTTAAGTTGTTAACCCTCCAGAAGAGAAGCTTAGTGATACTATTTCTCTATAACATTGGTACTTGAGCTTAACATCACTGTCTTTCTGAATATCAAATGCCTCTCAGACTTGACATGGAACTGGTATTTTCTATCAATCATTGAAATAAATCCCTATAGAATGTTATTAAAAAGTTACACATTTTTACATAGAAATTTATTTTTTTATTTTTTAATTTTTTATTTTTTACATAGAAATTTAGAAATCTAACCATATACAAAATTATAGCAGGTCAATCCTATGGCATTTTTCACTGTCTCTTACTCACTTTTATTACCCTTTTTTTGATTTTCTTAAAACAAACATTTACTTGAGAGAGTACAGCAATAATTGAAATGACATTAGAAGCAGCACACATCCAAA
This sequence comes from Myocastor coypus, assembly GCA_004027025.1. Lineage (NCBI taxonomy): Eukaryota > Metazoa > Chordata > Mammalia > Rodentia > Myocastoridae > Myocastor > Myocastor coypus. Next base: position 14,332 of record PVJA010009842.1, read on the forward strand.
GACCAGAATCACAGGCACTCCAAGCATGGTTTTACTATTATGTATGGCTATCCTCAGTGTCAAAAACCTGTTGGAGATTCTTAGGACCATTGTCTAATTCATCTTTTATATTTAAGTGCATGGTTTTGCCCCTGCCATGTTTCCTAACTTTTCTGCTTGCTGCCTCTTTGTTGTTTAATCCTTAAGTTCTTGATTTCTATTTAGCTGTGTTATGCCTTTCCATTTTTATTTCTTCTTTTGAATTCTTACACTAGGGAGACTATACAATATTTACACATGTAGGTCTGGTTCATTTCACTTATGAGTATATGTCCAAGACACATCTACTTATATATGAAGGCTTCGAGTTTAATCATTCTTTATAGCTGAGTAATATTCCATTGTATAAAAACACATCTTTTTTTAATTTTTCAGGTGATGGGCATTCTGGTTGTTTCCAAGATTTGGCTATCCCAGATCGTACTGCTATAAACATAGGAGTACAGGCATCACTATTATATGATGTTCTGAGTTTTTCTGGGAAAATTCCCAGTAGGGGGATGGCTGGATTGAATGGGATTTCCAGTCCTAGCTTTTTAAGGAGTTTCCACACTGATTTCTATAATGGTTGTACTAGCCTGCATTCCCATCAACAGTGGAGAAGTGTTCCTTTTCCCCCACAGCCTCTAGGTAAAGAACTTAAACTATCATTATTTGCAAATGACATGATAGTCTACTTGGAAGACCCAAAAAACTCCACCATAAGCTACTAGAATTAATACGCAAACTCAGTAGCAGAGCACGACACAAAGTCAACACACAAAAGTTAATAGCATTCTTCTACAAAGATAAAAAGCACACTGAGAAAGAAATTAGAGAAACAATATCATTTAGAATAGCACTGCAGAAAATGAAATACTTAGAAATTAACCTAACTAAAGAAGTAAAAGATCTATTCAATGAAAACTACAATACTCTGGAGACCGGCAGGATGGCTCAGTGGTCTAAAGCGCCTGCTTGGGAAAGCTTGGGCGACTTCAGGGACTGCGGTTCGATCCCCGGCACCACATGCTGCACCAGCCCTGCCTTTGGGGCGGGCTGAGCCGGCCATAAAAATGAGTAAATAAACAAACAAAGGTTCTGAAATAAGAAAAAAAATAAATAAAAAAAGAAAAGAAAAGAAAAGAAAAGAAAACTACAATACTCTGAAAAAAGAGATCATAAAGGATTTCAGCAAATGGAAAGATATTCCCTGCTCCTAGATAGGAAGATTCAACATTGTGAAGATGGCCATACTCCCAAAACCGTTACACAGATTTAATGCAATCCCTATAAAAGTACCATGAACTTACCTCACAGACTTGGAGAAATCATTCATAAAATTTATTTGAAAACACAAAAGGCCTAGAATTGCAAAGACAATCCTAGGCGACAAAGATAATAAGGCAGGAGGCATTACAATTCCTGGCTTTAAATTATATTACAAAGCTACAGTGATAAAATCAGCATGGTATTGGCAAAAAAAAAAAAATAGACCTGAGGATCAATGGAATAGATTATAAGATGCAGAAGCAAATACAAACACACTCAGCCACCTTATCTTTTTTTTTAATTTTTTTTTTTTTTTTGAGGGGGGGCCGGGTTCAAACTCACAACCTTGCACTTGCCAGTCAGGCACTTGTGCCACGGATCTATCTCCCCAGCCCCCAACCACCTTATTTTTGACAAAGGGGCCAAACACACTTAGTGGAAGAAAGATAGCCTCTTTAACAAATGGTGCTGGAAAAACTGGCTCTCTACATGCCAAAAATTACAATTTGACCCAGGTCTATCACCAAGCACTAAAGTCAAAATGGATTAAAGATCTAAATATTAAAACAGAAACACTAAATCTCCTGGAAGAGAAAGTAGGAGGAAAACTTGAAGACATCGGGGTACATAAATAGTTCATAGACAAAAATCAAAATGCATGTGTAACACTTGAAAGAATCAACAACTGGGACCTCCTCTTGCTGAGTTTTTACATGTGGGGAAAAAAGAACACTTCAAAATTTTATTTTGAGATAGTGTCTTGCACAGTTGCCCAGACTGTCTGCAAATCAAGGATCATTTGAGATTCCAGGAGTTCTTTGGCTGATTCGTAAAAGCATGATCCTCCAAAATTCCATCTTTCTTTGCCTTTTTTTTACCCCACATAGTATCCTTGAGTAGACCCTTCTCTTTTCACATGTTAAAACTATTATCTGTAGCTTTATGGCTTGGGGATGTGCATGAATGGATGTGCACATGTATTTGTGGATCTTTTTAAATGGCTGGCCCTGATTTTTCTCTAAAGTCCAGAATGCATATTTTTTGGTCTCAAACTCATAGTGATCCTCCTTGCCTCAGCCTCCTGAGTGCTGGGATTACAAGCATGCACTATTACCATGCCAGCCTTATCTGTTCTCACCCCCTCTCTTACAAGACATCCATTTCCTATACTAGCAATTTCTAGCTACTCTATTTCTCAAGAGACACATTTTTGTCTTTTATCTAACCATGTTCTGCTGCTGAAATACTCATCTCCTTCTGTTCTTGTTGGTGAACTCAGCCAATCTCCAGCCCCAACAGATATATGATGTCTTGGTTACTTTTCTCTTGTTGTTGGGATAAAATAGCTAACACCCAACATTAAGGAAGGAGAGGTTTACTTAGCTCAAGGTTTCAGTCCATACTTGGCTGACTCCAAGGCAAGTGCCACATGGTAGAGGACAGCAGCTTGTGGTGGTGGAAGATAGGAAAGAGCAAAGGGAGGAGTAGTGGCTGTGGCAGCTAGCCAGTCTCTCCTTATATTTTATCCATTCTATCTGCCCCAGGGTAGCTGTAGCACTCACATCCCTAATCCCAGCATCGGATCATGAATTAATCACAACCTCAGAAGCCTGGCCCAGTGACTACATGAGGCTTTGCGAGGACACCTAGATAGAAACCATAATATATGACTTGCTATTTCTTTACTAACTGCACCTCTTTCACAATTACACCCTTTTCGGGCTTGCAGAGAGATAATATTTGTTGGTCTGTTTCATTCACTTAACCATGAGTTCCTTTAAGAAAGGACTATGTCTTACTAAGTTATCTGTAATCTTAGTCTAGTAACCTGGTCATATGGTATTTGATACTAGAAATGTCTTTGAAGTCAATGAGATGAAGTCAGGAGTGTTAGTGTGTGTTTATGTCAGAGAATCTCACTGTCTTTTAAGAATAGCACACACTGTAAGGAACAGGCATGCCTTACTTATTTTTCTGCAAGAGTTCCCAGGCCTTGGAAGTGGCTGGCCACACCCATGACCATGGGTTGAGGGGTCTAAAAGTTAGCTCCTCTGTGTTCAACTTCAACAAAGGCAAATCCTGCAGCAAACTCTTTTCTGAATACCATTCTGCCAATTCTTTTTCAAAAAGTTACCATCCATGATCAGGTATATAGCAAGTATGAGGAAATTATTTTTCTTTGCAACAAAATCTAAAAGATTAAACTGTATAATTTTATTATATACATCTTTCAAAGAGGAGTCTTAATATTTTTGTGTAATCAAAAAAATTAAAATAGCACTGCTAAACTCTCACTGATCTCAACTTTTTTAAAACTCAGAATCTATAAAAATTAAACACAGAATGAAGCACAGCTTAGAGTGCACAATCTATGAAGATATGCCAGACAAATCACAGAACAAGTAAGAAAATGGGGAACATGTTCATGGATGCATGTGTGCTTACTTATGTTATTTGCTTTGTTGGTTTATTCGTGTTTTGAGACAGAATCTCATTAAGTAATCCAGACTGGCCTCAGACTCATGGTGATCCTTCTGCCTCAGCCTGCTGAGTGCTGGAATTATAGGCATGGGCCACTATGCCCAGCCTAATGCATTTTAATAATTAAGTATACCACATGTGGCATATAAATAGGTTAATTTTAAAGAAAAGCAAAAAGATACAACAAAGGGAATGAAACAGCAAAAATTTGAATTCATATTTGGTGCCTGTTTTCTCATCACTGGTAATATGAGCAGCATAAAGAGAAATAATTCATTTTTATAAAGAAAATGAAGAACATTAAAAAATTTAAAATAAAGAATAGTATTTTTAGGTTTCTGGAAAGAAGTAAAATAATTTATGTAGAGTATAATTGAGGCCATCTACACTAACATTTAATGTTTATTATTGACCAATTATAATAACCCAAACACAAGATAATCTAGGTAGAGAAGCACCAATAATAGACTGAAAAAAATTTATGATAATAGATTAAAAACCAAATCACAATAGTGCCATTAGCACTAGGACTACGACATTAGAAATCTGGTGACTTTCCCAAATGTATCTTGCCAGATTTCACTTTGCTTTCCCCTGGCATTAGTTACCTGGTATCTTACATTTTGTGTTTATAGTTACTGGTATATTTTTATACATTTTCTGCATATGTATGCATCCATCAACTATGCAATTATTTTACAAGTGTTTAAAAGCTTCTCTGAATAGATTTACACTACATGGACCCTCTAACTTAACTTTCTTCAAACTGCTTTCGAAATATATCTATGTAGAACATATATTTGTAGTTCATTCATTTTACAACTGGCATAGTATTTTATTGCATATGTATGTTACAATTTATAGATCTATATTAGCAACAGGCTTCATTTGTTTCCAATAGTTTGCTCTTACAATGTGCCACTGAGCATCTTGCACATATCTTCGTATGTATCCTCATGAAGTACTAAGTCATAGAAGTAGATATATCTAACCTATTTCCAAAATTATCTTTGAAATGTGGTTTTGCAACTCTGTAGTTCTACCACCAATGCCTACATTTTCTTTTAAGCTAGATTTATGCAATTAATAGTATGAAGAAATTATCATAGTAGAGCTGGGGAGATAGCTCAGGGGCACAAGTGCCTGCCCTGCAAGTGCAAGGTCCTGAGTTTGATCCCCGGTTCCGAGAAAAAAAAAGAAACTGTCATGGTAGAAAAACTTGACTGCTTCATTGGAATTAAACAGAATGAATTACTATAGAGTCTAAACTAAGCAATGATTTAACAAAAGGCACTGCTTCTCATGGAAACACTTGTGAGCAGATCTAGCACACTGTCAGCAGAATAAGCGCTCTGGAGTACAGTAGCCTGTCTTAGGTGTACAGAACTTTACAGAGAAAATTCAGCACCTGAGCTTCTCTACAATAAAGGTGCCAACTGGGCAGTCCTTAGTGCTTCTTGGAAACCTTATCTGGTCTTATCAATGAAGCACAACTCTCCCTGTTTCCCTCTCTACCTCACTCCCTCTCAACAGTCTCACTGAGTTGTTGGCTAGTCTTAAACTCTAATCTTTTAGAGACATGTGTCAAACTGCAATTCAAAACCCATTTATTTATCATAAAATGCTAACGCTGCAATTAAACCTGCTGAAATTTTAGTTTAGGAAAAAAAATTCATACATTAACATCTTTTCTCATAAAAGTAAAAAAAAAAATGCAAGTGGCATAGGTCCACTACCACCAGTCTTAGGGTCAAGTAATTATACTGCATCATCCTTCAAGTGCAAGGACTACAGGCACGTGCCACCACATCTGGCTCCCTGGGTCACTTTTAAAAATTCTTGTGGCATAGTTCTACTTTTAGTGCTTTGAAATTCTATCTGAAGTTTATGTACACAAATAACATTATAGCTAAAATACTGAAAATCAAATGACTTTCTCCACACCACTCAACTAATTAGTTGTGATCATTCAGAAAGATACAAGCTAGTTGTGTTAATAAAAAAGAATCACAGTCAAGCAAAAAGTTATGTTCCATTTCTTCTATGACATTTTTGAAAATATATTGCAACGAAGTGCTGGGAAGATAGCTCTGTAGTCTAACCACATGCCTGGCAAATGCAAGGACCCAGATTTGATCCCCAAATACCACATGCTGTGCTCGCCTAGGTGGTCTGTGCTGGCCACTGAAACGGCGTGGTGGCACATGCCTGTAATCCCAGTGCTGGAGAGACTGAGACAGGAGGATCACTACGAATCTGAGCTGCATAGTAAGACTCTGTACCAAATAAATAAATAATAAATTTAAAAAGAAAACATACTGCAAAGAAAATTTGGAAAATATTGAAAAACATACTAAAGAAAAATAAAATCTATACATTTATAATCTGATCATTCAGAAAAAAAAAACTGTCAAAATTATGATGCAGTTATTTTTACTGCTGCAACAGAGATGCTTGCTAGGTATCTCAGTTGTTAAAGCACATGATTTGGCAAAGTCTCTCAGGTGCTGGGGACTCCCCCACCTGAAGCAAGAGGCCTGTCCTTAAGGTAGCCTCAGCCAGCCAAAAAAAAAGCAACAACAAAAACTTCACATCAGTACAGCTTGTCAAAATTAAGACATATATACACATAATATTTCTGTATCTTTTTTGTTCACATTGTATTTTTCATCTCATTAAAGTAATAAAAAATTTAATAATGATCACACAAAATTCCTTGTATTATTTTTGGTTTATTTTATATTCTCATATCATTAGACATTTAAGTTTACAACCCACATGAATATAAATCTCCAAATTTCCTAGTTATTTCCCTGGAAGAAAAAGTAGATTACTGTGTCACCTTTGTATTTGATGGCTACTTATACACATGAGCAAACGGTCACCCAGAAAGATATACTTTATCTTTGCATGTGCTAAGTGGTGTATAATGCTTAGTTCATTGAGACCCTTAATAACAAGGGACACTGATTTCTGTAACGTTTTGCTAATGTCCATGCAAAATGCTTCTGTTTTAAGGTAACTTTTACTTTGACATGAAGTACTCTTTAATACATGAAGAACATCTTTTAACCACCTGAAAGGAAGCTATACAATAGAGCTGTACAATTCTATTTTTTTTTTTTTTAAATTCTGATACAATGCCCGTGCTTTATACTAATAGGAAGGATGCCAACTTAAAAGCAGAATGGAAGGCACTGGACTGGGGAAATAGCTCAGTGGAATAAGTACCTTCTTAGGCAAGCACAAGGACTGGGGTCTGATCCTCCACACTACATGCTGTGCAGGTCCTTCCCTGGACACAGTAAGCTGGCCACTGAGACTGGGCATGGTGGCACACAGCTGTAATGCCAGCACTGGGGAAGCTGAAAACAGGATCACTACAAGTCTGATCTGTGTAACTGAAACCCTGTAGACCCTGTACTAAATACAATATAAAGTGGGGAGGGGATTTTCTGACTAAGTGAATGTTTGGTTCCAAGCTTCTTGATGCAATCAGCGTTTCAAGTAAATTCCACAGCAAGTGTCCAGTCTTCTTTCCTGAATGACCAACAGCTTAGCTGCAGTCTGCTGCTTCAGCTCTCATTGGTCACTGCTGCTGAACATTTTCAAGTATCTATTACGCTTCCTCTTCTATTAAAAAATACATTTATATCATGCCCACAAATGTTTTGTTGAAGTACAATATACACACAGAAAAGCATGTACATCCCTAACTGCAAAACTTAAACATTTTCCATAAACTGAACACACTGACACACTATCACCCAGACCAGCATTCCAGAAGCTCCTCTCATGTTCTCCACAAGCACTGATTCTAAGACTAATTATTATTTTAACTTGTAGTATCGCAAGTTAAGTTTGGGCTGGGGAGATAGCTCAGTAGAATAAGCGCTTGTCTGGCAAGCGCAGGGTCCTGAGTTCAATCCCTGGTACTGCCAAAAAAAGAGTTAAGTTTGTCTATTTTAGTAGTTTTGCTTATTTTCATAGTAACAATTCATTGTTTTAAAATTGTTATTTATTATGAAACACTTAAACATTATAAAAAAGTACAGGCAAACAAATTAACAAGTGTTCCAAAAATCATGCTACCTGAAATAAGTTAGCCACTGTGAATGTGACATATCTGTGTACATACACAAATATGCAGAAAAATAAATTATTGTGTGAAGTGATAGCAGTGTTCTAATTAAAGAACAACAATTAAAATTAAGAATTTAGGTTGGCCAGACAGCTCTGAGGACTAAAGTCATTTGCTTAGGCAAATGCAGGGGTTGGGGGTTTGATCTTCAGCCTGCTGTGCTGGCCCCACCCCTGGGGCTCTTGAGACAGTAACTGAGACTGGGTTTGGTGGTGTGCATCTGTAATCCCAGCACTTGGGAGGCTGAAAACAGGAGGCTCACTAGAAGTCTGATCTGTGTAGATACTATACTAAATACAGTAAAAATAATAAAAAAAATTTAAACACTTCTCAAAACTTCAGATAAATACTCTCTGACTAATGTAAGCCATCAAGAGGTTTGAGATTAAAAATAAAGACTTTGCATACTATAGATTGATTTTTTACTATGAAAACATAAAACAAATAGTGCCTCATTATTTCCGCACCCCACCATCCAGCTTGGGTTTCTGGCATATTTTTGTTAATCATTTAAACTCAGTCCATAACTACTAGCTCTGCTATTTTGTACCTGTTTATTGTAAAAAGTATATACTTTTTACAAAAGTAGAACGCAGCAGTTATTTTCATGTTTGAGCATAAGTAACCTTAACAGTACAAGCGTAACACAAGGTTCTCAAGCTGTATTTTATTTCCTTTATAAAGCTGTAATAACAATAAAAATAATCGAAACTCAATGCATTAACTCTTTTCAAATACTAACATAACTCCATGAGATACAACTATTGTCTTTATTTTACATATGGACAAAACTCCTCAGCCACGAAAGCTAAACTGGCTTGCCTCAGAGCCTCAATGTGTGAGCAGCAGAGCTCTGACTGAACACTGTGCCCAGTGCTGTGCTGGCCCCTGGTGCATCTGTATCTCCAGCACTCCCTGAAGGAGGAGCAGTGAAAGAGGCCACCAGCTTTGAAGACAGAGGCCTGCAGTTCCTGACATCCCACAGATGGCACCATATCCTTTTACAGAGGCATGCTTCAATTTTGAATGTTACTGATTGATTTCCTACTGAGAAAAAACAGGTACGGATCACAGTATTATTATAAATTACTCTCATTTTTTTCTTGCCTATTCAACTAAGGCAACAATGTTACTTTACAGTTACAGATGTACTCTATTATCTACAAATTTCGTCCTTAAGTCTCAAAAACCTGGTGTGGCAGAGATCTCCTAACATGATATGTAAGCTGTAATTCTTGACCGTTTTGCTTTCTTTTCTTTGCACATCTTTAGTCCACTTCTTTGCTTTGAAGGTTGGTGGGAAGATTAGGGGCCTTATCATTGCACATTGCACACTATTTCCACAGATCTGACTTGTCAAAGTTCTATTCTTTAAAGTTACTCTTTCCTTGTAGCTCTCTGTTGCTCTTCATCTTGGAAGCCGATGGTTTCTGGAGATGAACGGTAGGATTCTACACTTTATCTAATTCGAACACTCACAGTTCTTCTGTGCCCATCTTTGCGAAGAGTGCTTTTCATCCCTTTAAGAAGATCATCCCAATATATATTTTCATAAATATAAGAGGGCAAATCTTTTGATTACTTTGTGATGAATGAAAACTTACTATGAGCTTTTCTGATCTCAACTGTATATTTCTTAACAAAATGTTAAGAGTCCGAATTGCTTAAAAAAAATACAGTTTACCCAGGTCCATCATCATGTATCATATAACTTTCAAAAATACTAGTTAATGTTTATCAAGTGTCAACAATGCACTAATTTGTTCTCAGAGGTTTATGTACTATCAATTCATTAATGTCAACAATCCCATAAGGTAGCTTATGTTTACAGGTAACTGAAGTGCATAAATGCTACTACTTTTACCAATTTGCCAAGGTTACATAACTAGCAAGTGGTAAAGCCAGGATTTGCATCTTGGCCATCTGATACCAAAGCACAAGTAGAAACTTATCCGTCCTGGAAGCCAAGTTTTTAGGGGTTTCCTGTTCTAATCAAGAACCAACTGCTTCAATAACCACTTTTCTCTTTAGAATCTAATAGAAACGTTCTTGCACAAATTTGATGGTTTCCAATACTTCCCCATCTCTCTTAATGTCATTTCTTTTTACTAACAAAAACTAAAACCCTAAACATAGTTCTCACTTCTGGGTGACCTACATGGAACCTCTTTGTGTACTTAACAGCATGACACATTATCGTTCTTTGTATTTCCTCAGTGAGATACACTGAGTGAAATCACTCTTTCTAGCAGGTGTATCAAACTGCTCTGAAGAAGAAAATGTTTTCACAATGTATAAGACCTATTCCTCTTCCTCCCAACTTCTAGCAGAGGAGTTCCACGCTGCTTGGCACCTGAGATCACCATGTGTCAGCTCTGGGACCCACCTGCTACAGCAGATCTGCTCACACTTCTTGTGCCCATCAGAGCTCAACAATTATCATCTATTTTTTTGGTTGACAGATTTCTGGCAATAAACCTAACCCATGATCAAACATCTCTACAAACTGTACATCCTAGGCAGTAAGCTTGATTTAAAGTGAGTGTAGTGGGCACACCATATTAACACAAAAAAGGGAACTGCAGTTTTACATATGTGACAGGTTGATTTTGATATTATTTTGTTGAAAGCAGGACCTTCACTCACTCCTAGTCTCATTTAACAATGATTAAGAAAGGATTTTTTAAAAAGATATCAACACATGCAGATGAAAGCATGAAAAAAGGACAAAGAAAAATATTATCTAAACAACAACAAAAAAGAGCCATATGGTAATAATAAAATGATTATGGGAATAAAAGTTGTTTAATATAGACTTTGAGAAGGAAGGGCATTGGTGTTAGGGATTGATCCAGGGCCATGAACTCTTGTATTGAGTGACATCCCATCCTCTAAACAACAATTTATTGAAGAATTTAGTGTTAGTCATGAGCCCATAATGACATTTCAAACCATGAGAGGCTACATACATGATGACAGTTCTGTAAGGCTATATTTGTTTAAGTAAACCTTATGATGCTCTCACAAGGACAAAAGCACCCAATGATGCATTTACTATAACATATCTTTGTTGTGTGACACCACACAGATTACCTTAATGTGTCAAGGATTCCAGTATACTAAAGATTTTTAATACTGCCAGAGAAGAATGTATACATAATTAAATGTGGTTAACAAGCAAAAGTAAATTGAAAACATAATGGGTTATGTAGAGTAAATTTAAAAACCATTTACAAAATTAAAAGGTCTTCTGTGAATTAGACTTGTTAGAAGAACTATTCAAGACTAAAAATCCACTTCAATCATCTGCATTGAAATAAAAAAGATACAATAGTATATGAAAGCTGAGCTGGTGATTTTAAAAATAACTTACGCTGATGACAGATGAGGAAGTTGACAAATTTAAGCCTTCAAGATCAGCTATCAAGCTTGGAGAAAGCACCGGTGTGGGAAGTGCAACTGGAGTAGATATAGGGTTAACTGTAAAAAAAGGCCCAAATTAGCAAATGTGCATGAAAATTTAATTCAAATTATTGAAAGCAACATTTTTATTTTGTTAGTAAATCTAATTAAATTACTTTGATTAATAAAAGTATGACAATTCTACTTAACATCTTGATTTAGTCAAGTTATTATCAAGTCATGGCAGTTATTGGTCTTAGCTTTCAAAACATAATGGTAAATCCTATAACAAAATAAGGATATAAATATCTTGAGTAATAGTTTTTGAAATTTTTATCACATAACATTATCACTAACATTAATCACCCAGTTAATTTTACTAACAGAAAAAGGTGAAGAAACATTTTCTACATTAATATAGATTTCAGGAGAGTTCTCCAGTTGAGTCAGAGGTCTTAAAAAGCACGTTTAAGTCACTTCACTATTTTATTCTCCACTCTAATTAGTGGTCCACTATATAAAATTCCCTTTTAATTATACTTTGTCAGCAAATCTATGTGCTGACAGAAATGTTTTATTTGTTCTAAAGCAAGTATTTGGAAGCAGGTAACTAAAAGTCTAGAAATCTTTTAAAAATGAAAATGAGAATATGTGATTCCCTTAAGATTCTCATCGCTCTTGAAGGATCAAAGTACAACTCCTTAACCAAGTACACAAAATTCTCCATGTACTAGCTTAGCCCTGTGTAGCAAAATGATGTATGATAACAGAAATGTTCTGAATCTGTGCTTTTATAGTGGCCACTTAGGCCTAATGTGCCCCCTGAACAGAACCAGGATGACTAAACACAAACATTTTTAATTTTACTTAATTTAAATTTACATAACTACTTGTGGGTAATGGCCACCATACCAGATATCTCAAGCCTAGCTTATCTCCAATTTCATTAGCTTCTCTGGTTCTCAGGAATACTACTTTCCAAGATTTTGTTGTATAACTTTGAGCCATTTGTAGCTTATTCCATTTCCTACAAGGTTTCATTCATCTTGCAACTTCTGCCCCAAGAATACCTGAGGGAAAGCCCTTTCTAACTTACCTAATACAGGCTAAAGATCCTTTGCTCTACACATTTGCCTGAACAAACTTCCATAATGACTTTGTACAGAATACAGATATGCATCTTTATTTTTTATTTTTCTATTTATTTATTTATTTATTTATTTATTTATTTATTTATTTAGTGAGTCTTTTTGAGACAGGGTCTCGCTATGCAGTTCAGGTTGGCCTTGAGCTCACTTCTGTAGCCCAGGCTGGTCTCAAACTCTCACCGATCCTCCCGCCTCAGCCTCCCAGTGCTGGGATTACAGGTGTGCGCCACCATGCCCGGCTAGATTTGCATCTTTAAATGTTTTTATTTCTCTTAGCTTGTGTGAAGAGACTTTACCTTACTTTTAGTGCTTAATACATTCAATTATTTGCTGAATGAAACAAAAAGTGGAAAAAGTTTTAGCTTCATACAAATCCTCACTTCAAAATAACACTGTAAGGAAAGTAACACTTAATATGGCATCGTTTTTAAAGCATCTTTTTCTAATTTTAGTTTCACAATGTTCTGTAAACTAGGCAAAAGAAATACTAATTCATGAAGTTAATAATACTTAACAAGAAAGGAAAGGGGAGACAAGTTTAAGATATGGTCCCTGTTTTTAAGTAACTTTAAACCTAATATAAGAAAATAATTTGAATGCTTTAAAAAACAAACAATACAATCTATAAATGATAGTGCCAACAAAAGAAATGATAGTGCCCTTACCCCCTCTTTCACTCTCTGTGTGGCCAACATGTTGCTACAATAGCTAAAGTCTCCTCAGTCATAGTCCAAAAACCACTGCACAGTCAGCAGCACTAACAACAGAAGGGTCACTGGGGCCAGAGTGTGAGGAGGCTTTAAGAAGAGGAAGGGATAAGATCCAGATTTTAAATCAGGATAGCACTGAAAGAATTTAGTTAATTGCTGGATGACAGAATTCAATAAACAAAGAAAGTAAGGTAGGAAAGTACAGCGAGTTAAGAAAGCAGAATTAATCTATAGCCTACAGTAAAAATATGGCTGTTAAAAATCTACCAGACAGGGCCCGGCAGGATGGCTCAGTGGTCTAAAGTGCCTGCTTGGGAAAGCTTGGGCGGCTTCAGGGACCACGGTTCGATCCCCGGCACCACATGCTGAGCCAGCCCTGCCCTTGGGGTGAGCTGAGCCGGCCATAAAAATGAGTGAATAAACAAACAAAGGTTCTGAAACAAGAAAAAAAAAAATAAAATAAGAAATTCTTTAAAAAAAAAAAATCTACCAGACAGAAACAGCATAGTGAATACAGTACTGAAGGATGATTAACCAAGGGCAGTGTGAGGGACACAGTGAAAATAAGAGAAATGGGGTTGGAAGTGGGGAAGACTTTAAAGGAATAAGGTGAAAAGGAAAGGAACAAAGTTAAGAGCAGTACAAAGACTTCAAAGGCATATGCATTAAGACATTAGAAACTGAGGCCCAGAGGCAGGTAAGATTTACCAAGATCATAAACAAGTGAATGGTGGAGATACTAGGGAATTAGACACTGGCTTCTAACTTCAGTCACAAAATGCTGCCCTTTTGGGCAAAATGTGACTTTTCTAATGGATTCTGTATGCATGTTTGTTCATTTGCTGGCTCATTTTATATTCCCATTTTCCCATTCAAAATGTTAACTGCTCATATGTAAAAAATGAAAGACAGTAAGAAACGGCTTCTAATTTCAACTATGGTTTGGCTAAATACCAACAAGAGAAGAAAAGTCACAGTATAGGTTAAGTTCCACTCTTGAACACCCCCCAAAATAAGCTTTAAATATCATTTCTGTAAACAGAAGCCCAAATAAGGGGGGAAAAGCTCTGTGACAAAGAAAGAAGCAAGTGGTAGGTAGTATGGGTAGCTCAGTACTAAATGGTATTCCAATCTAAGTGGGAGAGGGTATTCACACACTGAATGTTAAACCAGGGCTCAGATCACAGGCTAATTTTATCTTTTTTTTTAATTTTAAAAATTTCTATAAAGCACTCTTTCTTTGCTAAAACACATTTAATACACTAATTATACAATTATCCTTCTTACCAAACTTTGCTTCAAAATTGAGCAAGTACAATTCTTTTATAGAATGATTTAATATGTATTGTTTGTTCAGTGTGATGTGATAGAATTTCTATATTATTTGCATCACTGTTATCATCCTCATGAACTCTAAGCAAATGCTTATTATTCTATGCCAGGCAAAAATATAAGTGCTGTTTTTACATATACCAACTTAATTCTTTTAAAAGTCACCATAAAAAGTTAATATTACTCCAACCTTGTAGATAAAACAATGAAAGCAGAGATTAAGCAAACTGCCCAAATCAACACAGCTAGTAAGAGAACTAGAACTCAAACAGCTTATCTTCATTGTCTCCTTGGCTACCCTTTCTGCCATCTGCACAGGATCTTACCCAACAGTGTAATATCACAACACTAGCCTCACCTTGAAGCATGTAACTGTTGGCTGCTGGTACTTTACTAAGAGTGTAATGACACATCTATAGTTTCTACAGAAGAACATCAGAACAGAATTGCTGCTCTATAATTATGTTATTAGGAAAATACGGTGTGAGGTATGAGATACTTTAATTTGTAGATATTTATAACCCCCTAAACAGCATGCAGTGATCTTTAACCTTAATCATAGAGCATGGGTCATATACTCTCCTTGCCGAAATTTCTTTATCAACCACAATTCATGAAAGAGTCATACAGCTCCATAATCTACAGAAATCATAAAACATTTACAATTTTATTTTTTCATTTTACAAATAAAAATGAAATAGAAATTAACTCACTAAATTGATTAAAGACATAAAGGTCTGTGCTCCTGATAACACCCACTCTACAAAAACACGGAATTTTGTTCAAAATTGCAGAAGGGCTTTGTGATAGAGCCAGTCTACAGCAGGAATGCTAATTGTACTGCTTCCTTAGAGACAATAAGTACTTGTGGGCAGAGCTGACTTTTCCTCTTCATCCACGTCTTCACTCTGCTTGGTACCCACTACTCACTCTTTCCTGACTGCTTGGCTGATGCTTGCTGAAACTCAGCCCCAGAGCCTGTCTTGTTCCTGGGAGGCTTTGAGAGTCCTGGCAGTGCTCAATGCCTATCTTCCTCTTACTTCATCTATCATGTGGTAAGCTGCCTGATGACCTCCCCATTGCTCTCATTCCTTCTGTAGAGTTCCTTGGGTAAAGACAATACTATATTTATATACAATCTCACACATATGCTCAAAAATGCTTCACTCTGAATGGTGAATGCTTAGTACTTGTAGTTTTCTCAGCATGCAATGTGTATCTAAACATTCAGATAAAACATAATGTGTCTGCTTTTCCTTCGAGATTACTTTTAGCTTTCACAAAGTGAGGACTTAAAACACTAAAGCAGCAGTTCTCAACCTATGGGTCGTGACCCTGGCGAGGGTCGAACAACCAAAAAACAGGGGTGGCCTAAAGCCATTCCGAATCATAACTGTAGCAAAATTACACTTTTGAAGTGGCCACCAAAATTATTTTTTGGGCAGGTGTGGTGCTGCACACCTGTAATCTCAGCACTTGGGAGGCTGAGGCAGGAGGATTGGTGTGAGTTTGAGACCAGACTGGGCTACAAAAGTGAGCTCAAGGCCAGCCTCAACTGCATAGCGAGACCCTGTCTCAAAAAGACAAAAAATAAATAAATAAATAAATAAATAAATAAAAAATAAAAATAAATTATTTTTTGGTTTGGGGTCACTGCAATATGAGGAACTGTATTGTGAGGTCATGGCATTAGAAAGGTTGAGAACCACTGCACTAAAGAGCGACTTTTAATATCTGACCAGCAAACTAATTACTCTGGGTGTAGAAAACTACTATGGATGATAAGCAGCTGACAGTGCAGTTAAAAGTCCTCTACTGGTCATTTGCCAAGGCCAGGTTGTACTTATTCTACAGGCTGCTATGGTGAATAGGTAAAAGACTCTACTACCACTGATTTCCAAAATTTTCCTGTCTTACTCATCTACAAATTCTTTTATAAAAGATATCAATACATTTGGGCCATATAAATAAGTTACTATAAAAATAAACATAATATAGAAAAACTTAAATACTTACAGTCATCTAGGTCTAGAAGTGAAACATCTTTGGTAAGAGAAGTTCTTCCTTGGTTTAGTTTTTTTTCTTTCTCCTATAAAGTAACACATATTTCATTTATTTTGTTTTAAAAAACCTAGGAAACATTATATTTACTTTTTTTCTTTGTCTTTTTGAAACAAGGTTCACTGTGTAGTTGATGGCCTTGAGCTCACTTTGTAGCCCAGGCTGGCCTGGAACTCACAGCAATCCTCTTGTCTTAGATTCTCAAGTGCTTCAACTGCAGGTATGCACCATCATACCAAGTTAGGAAGCAGTACTAACATTTAAAACAACTATATTTTTTCCCTTTGTCTTAAAAATAAATTAAGCGTCTATCTTGCTGCGTGAAACATTTTTCAGAATAAAAAATTCTGCCTGAATTATCATATGGTATTTCTTTTCTATTATGCAAACTGGTAATTATTTTAAAATATTTTACATTTAAAGATCACATAGGATTTTAAAAGAAAATTTAAAGGTCAATAATAATGGTTTTATAAGCTGACAACTTTTGCTAATATAAAAACATAATATAGCCAGGTATGGTGGCATGAGCCTATAATCCCAGCACTTGGGAGGCTGAGGCAGGAGGATCAGTGTGAGTTCGAGACCAGCCTGGGCTACAAAAGTGAGCTCAAGGCCAACCTGAACTGCATAGCAAGACCCTTTCTCAAAAAGACAAAAAAAAAAAAAAAAAAAAAAAAAAAAAAAAAAAAAAAAAAAAAAAAAAAAAAAAAAAAGGCCTAATATGGTTCTTCAGTTTGAAATGCACCAACATTTTGAAACATAATTTCTGAACAAGTTCACTTAAGAAAAAGAACTACCCCAGCAACATACACATAGGTCTGAAATCATCAACAGGCTTCTTGCTGGTACTTTGTGACAGGCATGTATCAGGTACTACTTCTAACTTCAATACTGAGATGTGTCTGGTCTCTCTGCCCAAAGTATTCATTAAAATCTATCAATGACATTCCCAATTTCTTTGTGGGTTCTTGTGGGTGGGAAACAACTTACTTGACTGTTTTATACAGAGAATAAATATTTTAAATATATTTGCTTATAAGTGGGGCTTCCCTTACAACAGCTTTTCTTATTCAGTATACTATGCTTATGAAAACTATGTGATTATGAATTAGAATATAACACCCATATGCCTGGAAAAAGGCGAAAGATTTATACAATCTGAAGAGAAACCAGAGTATGCATATGCCTGAAGTATTCAGTTTGGTTAGACATTCAGAAAAAGAAAAGATTAATTTAGGTTTTTTTTTTTCCCCCTTAAAAAAAAGTATAGCTAAGGTCATAAACAGCACTATAAACAACTAAAAACCAACAAAAAACAGGTTGTTAAACAAATACTATGTGTCAGTTACTTATGTTTTATAATTTGCACTCTTTATTTTAAGTGAAACTGTTTCAAATTAAAGAACTTTTTACTAAAATTCATATTCATTCAGGGGCCCGGTGGGATGGCTAAGCGCCTGCTTGGGGAAGCTTGGGCAGGTTCAGGGACCTCGGTTCCATCCCCAGCACCAAATGCTGCGCCAGCCCTGCCCTTGGGGCGGGCTGAGCTGGCCATAAAAATGAGTGAATAAACAAACAAAGGTTCTGAAACAAGAATAAAAATAGTAAATAAAATAAAAAATCCTTTAAAAAAATAAAATAAAAGCCATATTCATTCATTCATTCATTCATTCATTCGGTATATACAGAATTTTAGATGTGTATCAGATTCTGTGTGAAGCAGTGGAAATAATAGCCCAAAGAGGTATGATCCCTGCTTTCAAATGGCTTATAATATACCAAAGGAGTTGGGAGCTTATTTTTCATATGAATGTTTTTGAAGTGTTCTAGCTATGGAAATGTATCACTCTAGCAAAAGGCACATAATCACCACCATAAGTTTTCCCAGCACTGCAGCTCCTAACAGGAGTGCACACATAAAAATAAGAGCACTTACAAGGCAGTATATGGAAGGTATATCTCAAAATGATTTTAATTATGCTTGTTTGCTTCCTTTATACCAACACTGAGAGTCAAGCAAATATACTAAAACATTAATTAAGAACATCAACACTGACTTTTCCCCAAAATTATTATTTCTGCTATTGAAAACTAAAGTTTTAATTTTAATTCCTTATTTAAAAGCAAAACAGTGTTGTTCTCTCTCACTTCTGAAATAAACACCAATGTCTTAGAGCTAGGGAAAAAAATAAAAAGAAATGCTAGTTTTGAGGCTGAAATGTAAAAGTTACATGTAAATGCAAGCAGGTTCACAATGAAAATGGCATTTCAACTAGAATATTATTTCTATGAAAAAAAGAACATATAACAAAAAAGAGCTTAACATCATGTGACCTATCAAAATGCAGTGCTGAGCACAGGATATAGCTTCCTATAAGCTACAATGGTGCATGACTGTCTTTATGGAACTGTAACCTCCCCTGCTGAAAAATTAGAAACCTATCAAATCAAGATAAAGTTAAAGCTGAAGCCAAGTCTGTACATTATTTTCTACTCCACAGCCAAGAACATGTAACAATATCTATTAAATACACATCAGGTCACATACAACAGAGCAGAGCTGCACATGAAACTGGTATAATCTCTTATTAGAAACCCAGAACAGAAAGAAAAAGGCTTTCAAAAGGATAGAATTTCATTGACTTTCTATGAACAGCAAATAACTGTGACTGAAATACAACATTAGCAATAGATAATGGTCAATTCTACTGAATTGAAAAAAGCTTGCATTTGAATCAAGACTATAAAATGCTTCATGATGTGTCTGCATTCCCCTTTTATATTGTATTTCATTCTTCATTTTAAAAAATCCATAGTAAGTTCAAAACATCTTCATACTTAAGGGCCCTACTAGAAAAATAAAAATCTGAATTCTAAACAAAGAAGTTAAGAGCTCTATTCCATCAAACATTTCTCCATTTGCAATTTATCTTGGTAATAGAGACAGAACCTGGGCAAATGCATATAGGACTCAAGGCAGGAGATTTTTCTTGCTCAATGCATAATTCATGTGCTCCGCCTGCAAAGTGTGTAAAATGAGAATTTCACACCGCAGCATGAGCCACGGAGCTGCAGAGAAAAGGCAGATGAAATCATATTTTACTGTGTGAATTTTATTTCTTACCCTTCCAATATTTATACAAAACGATCATTGACAAACCAAACACATTGACAGATCACCCACTGTTTCCATTGTGCTAATACTTGAGAAGAGATCAGGCAGAAAGACAGACAATTTGTTTTTGTATATTTTTTTAAACAGAGGATTAGGTTTTTAACAGTTGAGTGGCTGTATTAGACTTTTATAAGGACAACAGTAACTGATCATAAGATCTCACTATAAAAAGTACCAAGTTATCAATTCATCCTCAAATCTCCATTCTGTTTCTATGGTGTTCAATTATACACCTCCACACATCAACATTTCCAGAATATAATACAAAGTCACACGGTTAAGAACTTGATTTCTATTTAATGTGTTTCATTTTCAATAATAAAATACAAGATCCTGGAAATGCTAAGTTCCAAACAATACAAACAAAAATATGTCATATTTTACCAGTAAAGATGTTTTATGTATTATGCTAGTTTTTAAAGAAGCAAACAGAAAAGGGATCCAAACCCATACTGTACTTTGAAATCTACAATTTAAGACTAATTTCTAGCCTCACAGGGCAATATATTTGCATGAAATATTTTCAATTAGTATTATACATCAAGGACAATTTAGTGACTCTTTCCTGTTCAAGCTGACAAATTTGATGTTTTAAAAATCTGAGGCTCATACTTAAACTTACCATGCCACTGAGTTTAAAAGAGGTCTAATGGCCAAAAAGTTTTTCCCCTTAGGACAGTGGTTCTCACTCAACCTTTCTAATTCCGTGACCCCGCAATACAGTTCCTCATGTTGCGGTGACCCCAAACCAAAAAATAATTTTGGTGGCTACTTCAAAACTGTAATTTTGCTACAGTTATGATTCAGAATGACTTTAGGTGACCCCTGTATTTTGGTCGTTCAACCCTCACCGGGGTCGCGACCCACAGGTTGAGAACCGCTGCCTTAGAGTTAGTTTATTTTCTCTATTAGGAAAGCCCACTTAATGGCATTCCTTTTGTTTTAAATCTCAACAGAAATCAGTTTTAGAGAACATAAAATAGGAATTAAATTTGAAAAGAGAGAAAACTGAAAAAGGCAAGGTTCTTTATTATTTATTGAAGTCATGGCAATTGCTGCATGCATACTTAAAAGAATATAATTAAAACTTGTTTTCTATTTTTCAAATAGAACAGAATCAGAAAAAAGTTCCATTTCATATCGTATTCCAAAGTGCTCTATGCTCAAGAATTTCTCACGCATAATTTTCATCCTCAAATCTTTTATTAAGATAAACCTTAACACTTGCTGACATTCCAGCACTAGTCACTGTACTAGGTACTGGTCCTGATGCCTGAATCGGTGTTATGGCCTCTCTGCACCTCACAGAGATTGGAGGTACACATAGCCTGAATAAAAGCTGACTCGGAAGAGCATTTCCCACACTGTTGTAAGCAGCAATGGTAGTGTAATTATCAGCTATTTAACTTTTCAGCAGGTGGTGTGCAAATATTGTAGCAATAAACAGCATATGCACTACAGTCAAGGTATAAATTGTGGACTAACAAGCTGATAGGTCAAATAGCTAACTGTATTTAGGAGCTCTAATATATATTAGTTAGGGATGAGAACACTGAAGTTTGTGGCACAGCCTTCCAATCTCAGCACTCAAGGGGCTGAAACAGGAACATTACCACAAGTTTGAGGCTATGGTAAGCTACCTGGTGAGTTCAAGGCCAACCTGAACTGTATAATGTGACCCTGGGTGAAACAAAAAAGGGAAAAAAAACCTTGAAAACATTATTTAAAATGATTAGCATCATCTGTTCAATATAAAATTTTAACTATCAGCAGAATATAACTTTAATTGCACTGGTAAAAAATAAAGAGAATGTTATCTAATGCGAATCTCTTCCAGACATGATGCGGTCTATACTGATTCTTTTCTCTTTCGCACAAAATATTTTCCTCTGACACTGTGTATAGCAAGTGAAAGCGCTTAAAATATTGAATTAATACAAGTAATTTTTCTATAGGCATTACTTATGAACAAAAGAATTATTTCATGAAAAGGATCACATTTAAAATATTTCACAAATGTATTTCAAAAAAGAATACATAGATATACAAGTATGGCTATTCATCAAAATAACTAACTGAAACACGATAATCTTTAGCAATCACAATATCTGATCTCAGATGAGGATGCTTCTCAATCAAGAAGACAAATATGGCACCTGAAGGTGTACACACAGTTTTGTGCTTCCTGCAGCCTGTGACTGGGGGCAGACTCTCAGGGCACACATACTACCGCAGTGGTCCTTGCCCTTCAACAGTTGTTACATTCACATGAATGATACCCTCTCCTTGGTATCATTTTTTATTCCCTGTACAGTAGTCATTTTCAGCTATGGTCACACTCTGCCAAAACCACTTTCTTCTCCGCTTATACATTGTACAATAGAGAAAATGTGCAAAATAACAAAGACAGCTTGATAAGAGAACCACAAATCCTTCTTTAGGATTAGAACAGGTAGGCTCAGGCCAGATGAGCGGGCAATGGCAAGCTTGCTCAAGGATTTCACTGATTTCAGATGCAATGGTGCTTATTCCAGGTACCTCTATCTTAATCTGGCATCTGTGCAGAGGTAATGGGGCACGGGATACATTAGTGTGAAGATGACCCATGCCAAGTATCTAAAAGGTATCAAAGAATTGATCTACAAGAAACAGATGTGAAGAATAACACAGACATTGCAGAGAAGTTTGTAACAACTGAAATATACAGGAGAGGAGCCAAACATAATTCTGGAAGAAAAAGAATGCAGGTGCCAAAAGGTATTGCATGTCTTCTGCTGTATTAATTTCAGAAAACAAGTAGCCCCTGAGAGGACTAAGAAATTGGTCTGAATTTCGAAAGAAACCTGGAGCTGCTGTAAAGATAGATAGTGGAAACTAAAGTAATGAATGAGGTCTCGCAACAGGAAAAATGGGGGGGGGGGCCTGAAGAAAAATTTGCTGATATCTAATAATTCATTTGAAAAACTGGTGTACCAAGTATTAATTTGAACATATGGTTCATACTTGGGGGTTAGGAAAGGGTAAAAAAGTAAGCACTCAAAAGAGAAAGGTCAATAGCATTAGGTCAAAATAGACATAGACCATTTTAAATCATATAGGAATTAGTGTACAAAAACGATTAAGAAAGCTAATAACCAAGAGAAGGTCATCAGGCTTGGGGAAGAGTTTTGGTGGTCTTTGCAAGGCACTGTTTGTAGGAAGCGATAGAACTGGAAACCACTTTCTAAAGTTAAAAGACATAAAGACAAGCCAGATAGCTCAGCAGATTAAAGTGCCTGCTTAGGCAGATACACTCGAGACCGGGGCTCCATCCCTGGTGTGCTCTACCATGCCAGTCTGACCCCTAAGGTGCGAATGAAACTGGGCATAATGGCACTCGCCTGTAATCCCAGCACCTGAGGCAAATAAAGGAGGATCAGAGTCCTATCTGTGTAGCACTATATACATAAAATAAAATAAAAAATACATAAAGTTAAAAGATGTAATTGTGCTACACAGTGGGTGGAGGATATATAGATTTATTTTCTAAACTCTCACTCTCACATTTTCTCTCTCTTCCACTCCATGCTTCTTTCTCTTTTTAGATGCTGGAAATGTCCTTTCCTTGACAGAAGACTTAGTGGAGAAAGAGATTAAATAGGTAAAGGAGGCAGATGACTATTCACAAAACAAAGCCAAAGAGAAGTAGGATTTATTCTGGGCTGAGTGGAAAGGGATCACTTACTGAGAACTACATCCAAAAAGGAATATAACACCATGTATACTGGCACAGACCTGCTGCTTTATAGTTGCATAATGTTTTACATCAATCTTTCTGTTTAACTTTTTACCATAATATTTGAAAGAAACAAGACATGTATTAGCATTTAATTTTATAGATGAGGAAACTGAAGCATAAAGATATTATCTCCCAACAAGTAACATACTATACTTATCTCATAGAGCCCCATAAATACTGATTGTTTTAAAAGTCACATATAGTATTCAGGGTACCTCCAAAGTCTTATTTTCATGCTTAATGACCCCACCACCACCACCACACAGTCCAGAAGAAAGGAAAAGAAAAAGCATAGATTTAGTTAGACCGCAGACCTAAGGCATACAAATTCTAACACTAACTCACTGTCATGTTAAATTAAGGTAAAGCACCTACCATCTGCCTTCATTACTCATAATTTCGAAAAGAAGCCACAACACTTGGTATGAGGACTGTTCCACAATTATAGAATGGTTTATTAATAGAAAAGACGTACACTTATAATCACACAGTATATTCCACATCATTCAGAAAGAAACAAAAGTATGTAACTATGATAGTTCTGAGGTGGAGAATATTTCAACTGCTAAATTAAAGCAAACACACATACATAACACATCAGATTAACACAGGAAGAAAAAACAAGCCATCTGAAGAAAATACATAGATACAAAAATATGAACAGTGAGAATCAAGCCTAACTTCCCACATCAGTCTTGGCTCACCACAATAGTTTGATTTATTTATTTATTTATTTATTTATTTAAAATTTTTTAATTTTTTTTTTATTATTATTTTTTTAATACTGATGTTCTATAGCAAACTACACTTGATGTTAGCCAAAAGGCCGAGAAGCGGTTCTATAGCAAACTATTATCAATTATCAAATGATTCAATCTAACCATTGAAATACTGAGAAAAAAACTAAGTCATGGGGTTGCACTATAATTGGTTTTCAAAGCTCTGCTTTTAATACCATATAGACAGATAAGTCTACAATTTTTTAACTTTTACCAAATGTCGTAAGAATGAGTTAACTTTAATTCCACTCCTTGCCATTTACTGACATCTTATTCTGTCATTGTGAAAACCACTGACTTCTTATTTGGGGTTGCAGTTACATTGATATGCATAGCCCTTTATTTTAAATAATATCTTAAGCTTTTAGTACTTCAATATTGAAAATGACAATATACTAAACTCATTGCATGATGAGATTTTGGCCACACTAACAAATGATACATATCTTTAAAAGGTTTACAAAAACTGTAAAAATAGAACTCTTAGGTTATGCCATATGTAGACAGAAGTTGTACTATACACAAAAACATCTGAAATAAGGCAAGACAAATTTCAGTCAATATATTAAATATGCTCAGTCTTCATAAATCTCTGGAGGAGACAGCCAGTGGCATAAGAGCCTGCCTGGCAAGAGGAAGGTCCTGATGTTTGATCCCTGGTACTGCAAAAACACAAACAAACAACTACAACAAAAACAAAAATGGCTCAAAAGATAGCTCAGTAGTCTAAGTGCCTGCCTGGCAAGTGCAAGGACCCAGGTTCAATCCCTAGTTCCTCGTGCCGTGCATACCAGGCATGGTGGTGCACACCTGTAATCTCAGGGATGGGGAGGCTGAGACAGGAGGATCACTGTGAGTTCAAGCTGCATAGTAAGACCCTGTACCAAATAAATAAATAAATAAATAAATAAATAAATAAATAAATAAATAAAATAAATCTTTGAATAGGGGAAGGCAATTGTCTACTACTGTGAATTTCTCTCATGGCTGAATACTCAGTACTCACAGAAGACATTCAAACTCACAAAGATAAAGATTAAATGGGAAAAAAAATATTGCATTAGGAATAAATGAAAAGCAGTGCCCGTATTTTCAACATGTGGAATAATATTGCTGATATATAAACTAACAGCACTTAAAGTGCAACATCAATGTGATCTGGGGTGTTCATAGTATATGAAGAGTCTCATGGATCAGAATGATTATTAGGTATGAATTTTACATTACTAACTACAGTTTTGCAATTTATGCTTTTATTCTTTGCTATAAAGAAAATAAAAAGTTCAGTTTTCAAAGTGTTACATCAAAAAGCATTTTAGCTCTACTGTACAATGTAATTGGTTCTTACATTTGTTTTAAAATACATTTGCTTAACTAAATACTATACAACTTCTAATTAAAGCCTTTAAAACATTGTTATGGAGTAGCAGCTCTTATTAAATATCTAATAGTATTTATTTATGCAAAGAATAAGATAATTTATTGGGAAAAAGGAATGGAGAAGTGGAATAAAGAACAGGAATAGCTCCTGAGAGACAGGAGGGGTTCTGACAACACTTTTCAAAAAATAAATTAGCCTCAATTTGTCATGACCTATGGACATTTACAACACATTTTGCTCAGCAGTATTTCTAAGGCTTCCTTTCACTTCTTTTTTAAATAAAAAAAAAATCAGGAATTTCAGGGGCGAAGCATGAGTTCAGAAACAGACCTAACTTCTATGCATAGTTAGACTATGTAGGAAAGGACTGTTTAATAAAAATAAAATTGTAGGTGTGAATGCACAAGTGCTGTTTATTTTAGCTATAGTTATGTTAAACACTTTTCTTCGTTTGACTTTCAACAAAACACCAATTCTTAAAAATATTTATTCACAACTTGGAAATGGCTGTAAGAATATCTCTCTTTGATACCACTCACTCATTCATTCATTCATTCATTCCCTCTTTGTTTTTTTTTTTTTTCCCCCCAGTGTTGGGGATTGAACTCAGGACTCGCCAAGCAGGTGCTTATACCACTGAGCCCTTGTCAGCTCTTACCTTAGTGACTTTTCCAGATTGAGACTCATCTTCAGATTCTGATTCAGATTCTGAAGAACTCTCTTCTACTGAACTAGATTCAGCATCAGAAGAATCTGAAGTTTTAGATTTATTTTTCTCCTTTCCATCTTCAGAATCACTATGCATAACAATAAATTTTGATATATCAACAATAACTCTTTTTTTTTTTTTTTTTTTTGTCTTTTTGAGACAGGGTCTTGCTATGCAGTTCAGGCTGGCCTTGAGCTCACTTTTGTAGCCCAGGCTGGTCTCGAACTCGCACCAATTCTCCTGCCTCAGCCTCCCGAGTTCTGGGATTACAGGCGTGAGCCACCACGCTCGGCTGTCAACAATAACTCTTTCACAGAAACATTTCAGCTTACATAAAACATAATTAACATGGCTTTAAAATTTCAGAACATATTAAAGAAATAGCAACATTATCTAAAATTAAATCACAACTACTTCAAATACAAAAAATTATAAAATAACACTAAATAATATTAAGTATGAACAGTGACAACTTCAAAGATTTTAAATTGCTATCTCAAAATCATGTTTGCTGATAAATTTAAATACTTATACAGCATAATACTTTTGTCAGAATAGATCTGGCACTCTATTTTTTCCATGCAAGACAACTATTTATATGAGTTTCAAAATATGACCTTAATTACATGTTAACTAGTTCCATGAAAATTCTAATGTACCAAGTCTGACTAAATATGTAAGTCATATATAAACTTAAAAAATAATCAAATGATGAATCCTAAGTACTCAACACCATTTACTTGTTTACTCAGAATATTTACTATTGACAGCATGCTGACTGTCTGAGGTGCTAAGGTAACATTGGTTACTAAGATACAGATGAGTTCTGTGTGTCCTTTAGTGTCTATAGCCCACTGGAAGATACATGGAAATTTGCAGAAGCTTAATAAAATACGAGTCATGAGAATAACTGAGGGATACCTACAATAATATAACAAAGACTCAGATGAGAGATGGATTGAGAAACAGGATAAAGGCAGGTGGGCTTGAGAGGGAGACAGTTCTCCAAAGGACTAATATGTGGACCAAACTCCTCATTATGAGAAATGCCTTAAGGTGTTTTATACAAACGTGACCCCAAACTGAAAGTTGGGGGCTCCCACCGTGTGTGCACATCTATGTACATGTGCATTATTTTTAAAACTTGAGGGAGTTGTTAGGCATATTGCACCAATCATTCCGCTCATTTGATTTAGAGGCATATTATCCATCTAGTATTCAAGAAGGCTGACATTCAGATGGGACAGAAATAGAATTTAAACTTTGTCTTACTCTAAAGCCCACAATTTTCCACACATCATAGCACTTTCCAACACATAAAATTACTTTAGACTGTAAAATTCAAGTTTAGTCATAAGTAGTTTCAATTACAAAAATGTGTTTTCTGAAAATAAATGAACCTTATGAAAAGCTTTAGAAATTACCATACTGGCAATTTTTAAAAACAATTCTGAGCCAAGTAAAAAGACACAAAGGGCAGGAGAGTAGTGAAGCAAGAGAAGAATCAATATTTCTCAGAATCAATTTTTGTGGAGGAAGTATGATTGGTGTTTATTAAAAATGGAACTATGGCAACATCTCACCACACATGTAATTATAGTTGAAGACTGAACAGCATGTGTTTTTTTTTTTTTCTCTAGAAAAAAAAGGGGGCATTTATTATCCCCAATTCACTGGGCAAAACATACTGAAAACAAGGATTTACTCAACTGCGGTTTTCTTTGGTTAAAATAAAATTCTTCAAATTCAAACATAAAGAAAAAATGTATTTTTGAAAAATTATGAAACCAATATATGATTATAAATTTCTAGCACACCGGTATTAGTTCTCTGTAAAGATATTTCATGTATTGATCAAAACTTTTTCTATAAACACGATGCTCTTAACATCATAGGTACTCTGACATTAAACTAGAAGTAGAGTTTCTCTTAAAAATAAGCATATTATAAACTAAGTATCTGCATTGCTGCAGTAAGTCAGGGATTCTAAATGTGTCTAACATCTACCATATTTAAGAAAAATGTTGAAGGTAAAAGTATTTTAGTATACATCACTCAATTTTGATGATAATTATTGTTTACCTTAGTGCTTAGAGTTTCAGATGTTAACCTAATGAAAAGAATTTACTGGTAACTAGGTTTTTAACTTTGCAATGATGAAAAGCCTGTATTAATTTAACCTACAGATTTCATTTGTTCTGAACAGGAAAAACAATATAAATCACTTTTAAAATCATTAAATCCTGACTTAAATTAATAAAGTCATAATTAGGGCATTATGCTGTGTTTGTTATGGAAGTGGCAGGGCGAGCTGCTTTAATTACTGTCTGTAATAAAAGGAGCAGAGAGCGTACCGCGCCCCAATCAGTGCTGTCAGCCACGACGGAGCCGAGCTGCAAGCTCATCAGTGAGCGGGCGCTGGGCTCCCGGGAAAGGGCCATCATGTGGCCAGAGGCCACTCGCTGACAGCTGGGAAGAAAACACAGCCACACAATCCAAGGTATTAGCCCCAATTACTCAACATTTTAATGACAATTTAATACATGATAATATTGTTGATAATGAGAGATCTTAAAAACCACTAACACTTAAGTATCTTATGACCATCTTCCTTCACAGCCTTTGACTCTAATATTTGGATCATAATCTTTTTAATATAACATTATTTAGAAAAATCAATTGTCTTAGTTACATAATGGTAAAGTATTGAAGGATTTAATTTTAGCCCTCAGCAAATTGCTACAAAAGGTAATTAAGTGTTTCATCCCTGTGGTTTGATCACTTAACTCAGCTGCCCAAGGTTACACCAATTTTCAAACTGTAATCCAAAGATTTGTTCAAGTTCATAATGAAATCTAAGCATGGAAGTAATAGAATAATTTGAACTACAGCACCTTAAATTAGTTTTAAGGTGCAATATCTATTTGGAAGAAAATAGACCAAAATTATTTTCTCACTCTATGATATAAAGGAAAATACTAGCTAGCTTGGGGCAAATACCACAGAGTAATCTTTGAAGGAAATTCTGACCCAACAGTTCACCTTTTCCCTCTGATTTTTGAGTTCCTCATAGTGGGTGCTTTGTCCTCTGCTTCTGCCACACTGCCATCCTCACTCTCCTGCTCACTGGATGAGTCCTCACTGTCCTCACTGCTGTCCTCACTGCTGGCCCTGTCTTCCCCACTCTCGCTTCCAGATTCACTCTCTGAAAAACAAAGCCAGATGTTGTGACTTAGATCCATTTTATTACACATAAGCACACCTGTACCTATCACTATTTCTCACGAAGGGCACCAGATGCTGATTTTTAGGGAAGTAGCTCTGGCTCATTAAAAACTATTTCTGTCCCCTATTCATTCAGATCTGGGAGGTAAACTTGGGAGGATGGATGGATGGATAAATGGAAGGTGTTCTGATACTGGGCTGAGAAAAACAAAGCCAAATCTGAGGGAGTTTTGGTTTCTGTCAAATCCGTAAGTATACACTATTGCATATAGTTTGTTTTTGAAAAAATGACATACATGTGATGTAAGGATGAATAATTAATACTGAAACTTTCTATTTGTAATGAGGAATTTTATTCAGAGAAAAGAAGTCAACAGTTGAATAGCCTTAGGAATAAATTTTAGGGGGAAATGAGCTATTCAAATCATTTCCAAAAACCAAAGTCAAGAATATGCAAAATAACTAATTAAAGAGCTATTAGTTATTATAACTTATCACAGGACACTAGGACATACGGGTCCAGTCTATGATAAAAACTAAGATGTTATACAATTAAGAGTAAATGTTTTACATACAAATTATGCTATACTAGGATTCTTTTTGTATAAGTGATTTTTTTGGTCTTTTTGAGACAGGGTCTCGCTATGCAGTTCAGGCTGGCCTTGAGCTCACTTTGTAGCCCAGGCTGGTCTCAAACTCACACCAATCCTCCTGCCTCAGCCTCCTGAGTGCTGGGATTACAGGCGTGCGCCACCATATCCGGCTGTATAAGTGATTTTTGTATAAGTGATTTGCTGAGTATCATTGTATCTTTTAAATGAAGCATAATTTTTTATTACTTAAAATGATTATAAAAGTTTAAAAAAATGATTATAGGTGTACAGTTGTACAATAAATAGATGAAAGGAAAACTGTTATTCTTGTCTCTGATTTATGAGAGGAAGTACCCTTCATGACAAATGTATTTCTATAGATAATTCAACATTACTAAGTATGTGACATCATTCAAAAAGATCCATTCACATTCTCATAGTGAAAAGCTAGGACTGTTGGTAAGAATAGCTTACAGTGGAGAAAAACACCAGTTCTCAGTGGAAATCTCCAGGTTCAAATCCTAGATACAAAAAAGTTCAAATCCAGACATAAAAATGAAGTAATGCGACTTCTGGGTCCGATATCCTTTTCCAATACTGAGAATAACACTACTTGCTACTTAGCAGAGAGGCTGTGAAGACTGGATAAACTGAAATGCACTGTGACAGTAACACTGGGGCCTGTGCAGCAGCATCCTTTTCGGCAAAGAGTGAAATTTACTTTAACCAAACATTACTGACACAGATCCAATACAGATATTCTGAATTTGTTGTGATTAAAATTACACATACACAACACACACACACACACACACACACACACACACACACACACACCCAGATAGCTGCCTTATATTGGAAAAGTAATCTCAGCGTTATCTCCATCTCACTGCATGGGAGTTCAACTTGAATTTGGGTCCCACATACTTCAGACAGCATTATTTAAATTCACAAATTAGTAACACCTTTCAACAATTTCTTTATTTTGAAAAAGACCAGCTCAATAAACAATAATCTGTGCAATATATATATGTTTAAATACAGAAATATTTTTCTTAATTGTCTATATAATTCCTAAAATTTTGTCTCTGCTTTTCTGTTTATTACATCAGAAACTAATATAACTTGGATTAATTTTATCAAATTGATCTGAAAACAAAAACTTGACAGGTGATTCAGGAATAAAAGAATGTATTACCTTAGAGTAAGACAGTGGATAATCAAGTAACAGCAAGGGGCCCTCATTTCCTGGCAATAAAGCTTTTAGAGAAAACAGACTATCTTGCGTCAGTCTGCTTATAGGCTTTTAATTAGAAGATGTAACTCCAATATATTTTTGTTGTCGAAATCATATAGTTTAAGTGAAGAGATTAAAAAAAAAAAAAACCCTAACTCGACCCCTTTTAATCAATCAGATATACAGAAAGGAAGGTGCTTTATAGAACTTGCACTGCTGAAAGCCATGTCTTCTAAATCCTTCCTTCAGTATTCTTTTCATTGCCTATTGTTGCCCTCAACTCTTTTGCCTCTGGTAAGAGAAGAACTCTGGGATGTCCTAGATTTAATTATAGGCCAAAAGATAAGATTTTTCATGTAACCTACAAGATAAAGAGTGTATTTCGATAAAGGAAGGAACCCACCACTGTCACTGCCACTAACAGAAGAGTCCTCCTCTTCCTCAGATTCAGAGTAAAATTTCTTAGCAGGATTTTCTTCCTTTGTTTTGCCTCCTGGGGTCCATTCCTTTGCCTATTCATACAAACAACATAAATATAAACAATCTGTCATTAAGGGATTCAAGTTTTTGGCAAATCATTGAGAATACATTGTGAACTCAGAGAAACATCAGAGAAGGCCAGCTTTAAAATCCTGGTAGTGGGGACCCGGTGGAATGGCTCAGTGGTCTAAAGCCTGCTTTGGAAAGCTTGGGCGGCTTTTCGATTCCCGGCACCACATGCTGCGCCAGCCCTGCCCTCCGGGCGGGCTGAGCCGGCCATAAAAATGAGTGAATAAACAAATAAAGGTTCTGAAACATGGAAAAATAAATAAATAAAATTAAAAAAAAAAATCCTGGTAGTAAGGCAGATCCACTTTATCCCTGAATACAAAAACAAACCTTCATGCAGTGCCCATTATGTTACGTCAACTATCTAAATTTATAGATAACTTTAAATTCTTTTAAGTAATCTGTGCCTGTAGGTGCACAGATTTAAACTAAAGTAATGCAGCCTTGAAGAGTTGAGGGCAATCAGAGGTAGACACAATAACAGTAATTAAAACTGTAGCTGACCTTGAAAGATAAAGTGGGGAAGGGTGGGGTGAGGGAAGGAGGGAAGAAGGAAAGGGAGGGCAAGAGATGGAAGGAAGATTAGAAATTGGTAGCTTGACATTTGGTAAACAGTGGAAGGGTAGAAGGGAGAAAGGGATGGATGGATGAGGGAGAGAAGTAAGGAAGAAAATTATTTAGTGTAGACAATAAATGTCCTTATCTCAACATCCTAACATTCTCTTTTTCCTATACTAAACACCTGACCCATTAAAAAGCCTTCACAACTTTGTCTGGGCCAACTTTGCCCAGAGCTTTCCTGTGTTTTACTCCAAGGTCTAATTGATTATCTTGATTCTGCTCCATACTTGTCCCTATCCAGTCTGCTGGACACAGCAGTGGAACGAGTCCATCAAAAC
Source organism: Myocastor coypus (assembly GCA_004027025.1). NCBI lineage: Eukaryota > Metazoa > Chordata > Mammalia > Rodentia > Myocastoridae > Myocastor > Myocastor coypus. The sequence continues at coordinate 47,225 of PVJA010009842.1, forward strand.
GTAAATCAGATCAAGGTCCTCTTTGTTTTCAAGCCCTGTAATGGTTCCCCACTTCACTTGGATTGGGTATGAGCTGACCTGGCTATCCCTTCATGGCTGCAGTTCCTGCCTGCCTCTCTGACACACACACCTCTCTTCAACCACTTCGGCTGCCTCAAAGGCTCTGGTCAGCTCCACTCTAGGGACTTGCCCTGGATAAGGGCTAGGGTTCCCCTTTGTTCTTTTAAAAATCACAGCACTTACTGCTTCCTAATATAGTATACTGTATAATTTACTGATTTTTGAAAACTTAGGTACTCTCGACAGAACATAAGCTTCTGGAGAGCAAGGATTTTTCACACTATGTACACTGATACACCCCAAATATGTCTGCCACGATTAAAATTAGTTATGTTTTCTAGTCTCTTAAAGACTTCATATTAAATTTAGAAAAATGTTTAAATAGAAGAAAAAGATGGACTTTGGGATTTAATAAAGATAGTATTTGTAACAGTGTTTATTAAATTGTTTTTATAACTGTGACCTTGATTGACTTTGAAAAAGATTAATCATGTTTCAACATTCTTTTGTAAAGAAAGGGAAATATATATATATATTTTTAAAGGTTAAAATGTTTAATATCAGGGTCAACAAGATAGCTCTGTGGTCTAAGCGACTATTTAGGCAACCACAGGGACCAGGGTTCTATCCCTGGCACCACAGGCCATACTGGCCCTGCCCCTAGGTGTGCTGAGCAAACCCCGAGACAGGACATGGTGGTACATGCCTGTAATCTCAGCGCTGGGGAGTCGAAAAACAGGAGGATCATTCTGAGTTCAAGGTGCATAGTGCGACCTTGTAACAAATACATTAAAAAATAAATAAATAAATGATTAAAGTCTACAATGTTAAATTTCTACTATGTGCCAGTTTCTACTAAAGCACTACTTTATTTCTAATAAAATATTTTGCTGTATGAGAATTTACAGTGTGAAATGGAATCTTATTTAAGAATGGCATTCAACAATGATACATACAAAAATCACTGGAGATTTCTTAACATACTAATACAAATAAAAATATAATACAAAAATAATGTGTGGTATTTTCATCTTTGAAATATGAATTTAACTGGTCTGGTTAAGCTTCTCATATGATTAGAATGTGCAGTTACTACTGAAAATCATTGATCTAGAAGGCCTGAAGTATGCTGCTTAAAAAGATAAGCTTCGGTAACCTGGAAAATTGCAACCTGAACAATAGTAGGAAAATGAGTAAAAATGACTCAAATATATGTGACTAAGATATTTGAGATAAGCACTACTACTTTTTTTATATATCCATAAGATATTTTAAAATATGAATATAGTATTTTATTCTATACATTCTATATATTCAAGGTCCTTTTTATTTAGTGAAAATTAAAGCCCCTATTTTATCTATCAATCTTGACAGAAAGTTTGGTGAACAATTTAATAAGACTGAACCAACAACTTAGGAAAATTGGGCTTTTATGCTCAAAAGGGTGTATTTTTTCTTTGGCATGGCAAGAATCTACTTTCATGGAGTTTAGGTTTAAAAGAACCAAAGATTACAATATAAGTATTTTAATGTTTCTTATGGTATGACAAGTATAGCATCTAAGCAAGAGGAGCAACATGAAAATGACTATCAGGCAGAAAAGTAACAGAGTAGTTGGCAGACGTAATTTTGAAAGTTTCTATAAAAGCAACAACTAACTACTATGCGTTTATAAATCAAAAGACCTTTTTATATGCAAAAGAAAACCATTCTGTAACTGGAGAAATCTTTTCTGTAACTAAGCAAATACCATCTAAAGGATCTTTAAATCTTACTAGTATAATGACATAACATAAATATTCATTATATCTGATATCCTGGAAATGGTGCTACGTAATTCAAAGTGATTTCTAATGTCAATCTTATTTGATTCCAAGTTGTTTTTAAGATATCAGATTGTCTAAAGCTAGGGCATTGTCCTCAAGTTATATTTCCCCATAATGAGATTTGACCCTATAAGATTACTTAATAGTAAATACAGAATGACATAGTGTGTATCATGTGCACTGTTGTATGTCCAGGGAACAGCGTGAAAGCCAGGAGAAGACCTGAACACTGCTTTCAGCACTGTTACAGATGCATTTGAAAACATAACTGGCTGTATTATTTTTACATTTAATTTTTTCCCTCACAGTAAGATTTTAAGCCAATGACCTGAGACTAACAGCATAGAGTTGCTTTCTGTATGACACCAACACACAGTGACAGTTCTCCTCAGCCTGATTCCATCAGTTATAATTATTTTACATAAGTTATCAATTATAATTTCATCAATGTAGTCAGCAAAATGAAAAAGAAATCAATTTGTCTCTGTTGAACTGGACAAATGAAATGAACATAAGAAAATAGGTTATTTAGGTACTGTCCTTATAAGGTAGTCAATGTTTAAAACACATAAAAACAGAAGAAGCCAACCAACCAATCTATCAGCCAATATAAGGATACTGCTCAGACCAAATTAAATTGTACAGCACTGCTATCAATTTCTGTGAAGATGTATCTTTTTCAGGAGGACAGAAAGGTAAGTAGATGTAGTAGAACAGCAGGATGGTTACTTGAAACAAAACATTATGTACCCAAAACTGAAAAAGAGAACCATAAAAAACAACACACAGGCACAGGAGAGAAAACGTATCTGTAGGAAAAACACCCAAAATTTCCAACCAAAAGTTGAATAAATAGGGAACTGTTTAAAATTACTTAAGCATAAGTAGATTAGACTGGAAATCACCAGTTAGCTACAAGAAAAACAGATGTACATGTAGTTTTCATAATTTTATATTATTTCCTAGGTCATCTCTAAGCAGAAAGGATTTATGACATATGGTGCTAAGCCCTTAGGATGAAACAGATCTGTAAGTAAGGTTGGTTTTCTCTTTCTAGTATCACATAACAAAATAAAATAAGCAAGAGCATGGCCTTGGAATCAGACAGAGCTAGGTTGGAATTCCAGTCTTTCCACCTGTGAGTTGTTCTTTGAGCTTCAGTTTCCTCTTCTGAAAAACATTAATTAAGAATGACCAATACTTGTGGTAACTATGAGGTTCAATTAGCTAACGTTCATCAAATACCATAGTACACTGGCAGAGTTTGCTAAATGGAAATATTATTAGTCAAGATTGCTTCTGGCCACACTACAGAGCCAAGACTAGTTTTAGAAAAATCAAATTAAATGGTTATGCTCATTATAGAAATTATATTTAAAATAATAAACAATTTCTGTTGTACATGAAATTGTTAAGAGCAAAGAAGTTAACTTTTCAACAGGAATTAGCAGTAAAGAACTCTAGCTGTCTGAATTCTATTTCAATGTATCTTTTCTACCAGAAAAAGATCTGGAATGTAATTCTTAAACGATCTTTTATTTAAAATTAATTCTACTTTCTAAAAAAATTAGGTATGTTCACATAATCAATTTCTAAATACAAAAAATCAAATCAATTATTTTTATTTACCTAACAAGAAATAGATATTAGAAAAAAATTAATCATTACAAACAAATAGCTATTTTTTAAAATATCTAGAAAAAGAATATTTGCATAACATATTTTAAATGTGGAAATAACACATTACATGTTTTGTGACTGTCAAAAGACATTTTTAGTACACAATGTTCCCTTATAGGTATTTAGGCTTCACTTAAAATGAGTCCATCAGAAAATCCAAAGGAACACTTTTTAAGGGTTTTCTCAAAAAGAACTGCAAATATTATTTAGAAAAACATTTACAGGAAGCTTATGGACCTTTAATGAAGTCGAAAAGGCTCAATTCAATGAAACTAAATACCTTAGAAATTGAATCTACACAGCTACAAATGCAGTCGCACAAATGTGGGCAGCACTGATGCAGAGAATTTAATTCTCTGTTTCTCTGAAGAAAGGAACAGTACATGTACAAGGGCACAGGAATACAACATTATTCAGTTCTTATAAAGGCAAGGTATATATAATATGTGACATTTAGCAATATGAGAACAGTTTTTAATTCCTCAAAAAAGCTTTTAGACGAAACAACAGTTATTCTAGAATCTCCCAATGCCTGAACAAAATTAATTTCAGAAAGGTCAACTTACCAACTCTATTACTTCAACATTTCTAACTGATGGGTCTGGCGCCACCTCTGGCCAATTAGATAATTCTAGGTACCCAGAAGCTTTAATGTTGAGAGTATGTGATAAGGTGCCAAGCTGGAAATGATCCCTATCTATTAAAAGGAGAGGAAAACATAAAATAAACAATATGCACTGCAGATAACAGAATAATCATAATCAGAGTTCTAGGTAACTGGCATATTACCTCAAATGTCAAGGAATAAATATGAACTAGGAAGCACTTCATAGGTCAAAAAACTGATTTCAGCCCATAGATTACAATAATCTTCCCATAATGGTCAATAAAAAGCTAATCAGTCAGTGTGTTTAGAGGTGTTGCTCTGAAATGTAGCTTCTCTAAAAATTACTTTACTGTGAATATTAAGAATGACAGCACAGTTAAACAATCCATATACATGTCTTGGCACTAACACTTCCAGAATTTTAATAGTTTTCTTACAAAACTGAACTAGTTTTTATCATTTTACAATAAGAAGCAATATAAAAACCAAGGTATATCTAATTATCTGATTCCAACTGGCATAGCTATTTGTTAAACTGATAAATATTTAGTTAATCCTTTTTTAAAAACTGAAAAAAATAAGTTCTCTGTAAAAGAAATTCAAATATAAAGGAATATTTTAATGAAATGATTTCTCCTAGAAATGTTGACATTGGTGCACACAGGCTACTTAATAACAACTCACTATTAAGATGACACATTCCCTATAAAACTTATTTAAAATACAGAATAAATCAATCTTATGAGAATAACACAACTCTTATTTAATTAAACTATTTAGTAAGAATATCAAGCAGAAGACCTGAAATTATTTAGGTAAATAAAGTCTATAAAAATATAAACTTGAACTAATATAAAACTTGCTCTGGAAAATATATGAATGAAGAAAAAGCATATTGTTCTCATCTATCTATACATTAATCATTTATATTTTCAAAGATAAATTTCAAGGACATTACAAATGTGACATAGTGCCATTTTTTAGATAAACCTATGTTTTGCAGTTATATAATCTGACAAAATACCTTTAAAAGGAGACTCAAGCAGTGGTGCAGGTTTTTGTGCTAGGAATATTTTTTTGGCATATTTACTTAAAGCTCCACTCTTCTCATTCGGAACAATAAGCTGCCTAATAAATCTTGTGCGGTCTCTGATATCGTAGTTCTGATCATACTTGCCGAGATTTAATATGTACTGGGTAAGCAGTTTTGTCTGTTGGAAAAAACAGAACAAGACAAGAATACAGTTATTTATGATTATTGATAACTCTGGATAAACATATTTAAAGACATAATAAAAATGAATGGTTATGTCAAACAAATGTTGTTCCACAGGGAATATGCATTTCTAACACGGCAAATGGAATTTTGAAGCCAAAGCACATGTCCTCCTCTGTATTGGGGAGGTGAATGCTGAGTACAGAGAAGCAGCCATGTGCTAGATTATTAAACTGCTGAAGTGGAAAGAAAGGCATCATTAAAAAAATAATCATATATGGCAAACCTGCTGAAGGGTCTACGTGAGAATAATGAATGTGGAAATACAACTAAAAACATGGCACTCAAAACTTAATCGGAAAAATATGCAGGACATCAAAACATCAGAGAGTATTAGAGGGCTGGCAAACTGCTTCTCCTGAGGTGTGTTTTATGAAGAGATACTGTCCCTGGCATAAGCAGTGTCTGCACTCTGACTGCACTCAGTTACTTTATCCTGAATTATGATCCATTAAAGCAGACACATGAATCACTGAACTGGATTACTGCAAATTATTTGCAGTGCATTTAGCTGTTACTTTTTCATAAAAGCAAGCTGCTGATGCCCTCTAAAAACTAGGATAAAAGACTTCTTCCATTTTTCCCTCATGCTGCTTATAGCCTCTAGTAATATTGGTCATTTATTTATTTATGTAAGGGAACAACTTATTATAGTAGCTTTTACACCATAATAAGTCATCCTAAGTCAATCTTTGAATGTACTACATTAACATACATTGAGATAATTTTAATAATAATTAAATAAAAATAGAACTGTTCAAATAGGTTTGCATTTTAAACTACAGGAATTTTTTTTTTAACTGAAAAAGCATAGTTTTAACTTAGAAGACTATGTACAGTACATTTGTACTTGTAGCTATCAGTAAAACAGGATTCCTAAATCCTTGGGGAAATGAACTGATGGATGTTAAATCTCTTACGGTACAACATTTTATACACATTAGAAACAGATAAAAATAAAATCAAGGTAGGAAGAACGAAAGACAATTCTAGAACAGTAAGTCGAAGTACAGGAATGGTGTGGTAAACTACTTTACAAAATAATTGGTTAAGATAATTGATTTGATAGAAAGCAACCACCTTTTAGTAGCAGAATAATCAAAGAACATTAACGTAGTTTTATTAAAGTACAATTAAAAAACTACAGGTGAAAATGTTAGTAAGTGCTTTGCTGAATTTGGTTACCATCAATTATTCTCACTAATTGCTAAACCATGTTGGTTCAACTACATAAAAGAAAAACTCTTATGACACATTTTCAAGATAATTAGCAAACTATTCACCTGATAAGGAATGCAACTCAACAGCAACTTAAAAGTAACTGTGATACATTAACTTGCAGCTATCTTTCTGGGAAAATATGGCAAACTAAACTATTAGTTTTCTCAAATGTATAGTGAGAATTTACAACTAGTCCATGCTAACATCCATTTAAGCACTGACACTTAGGTTCTATAACTACAAATAAATCAAAGAAGCAGTTAATAGCAATGATTTTTTTGAGCAATGCAGAAATAATTTTGCTTATATTTCCTGTCTCTAAAATTTACTTTCAGAAAAGTAAATTTTTCAATATATTAACAGACATCACAAAGTGAAATAAGGCATTAAAGTAATTAAAATTATATAATTTTTCAATATACTTATGATTCAAGAATATTACATCAGTAAATTTATAGCTATATAAAGCAGTTCTATTAAAATCCATTTTGAAAAATAAAATTATTTCTAAGATACAAAAGCAAATCTGCATATAATAGTGCATTAAAACATAAGGAGATGAAATATACATCTCATTCATATCCAGTAATCAGACTGCATGCTGTAGCTATCTCTAATATCATTTTTATGCACTTCTTAAATTTTAAAAGATTAACTTTTAAAAAATTGAATATTATTAATATTTATGAAACTTGGTATTTTCACTTTGATCTTTTCTACACACCATTTTTTCAATGGGGAAAACATCTTTCTTAGAAGCATTTCTGAACTGATTGACAAATTCAGAAACAATTCTGTTGAGTAAACAATATTCCTAATTCTTTTTCGTGTTAAAAACTGTAAATATCTCAAACACCAGTATTTTTACATTTTCCCTTTTTGATAATTTTGTTGAGCTAAATATTTTAAGAAAATTATGCCTCGGGACAATACTTTTTAAAATACTTGTACCAACAAACTTAACTTCATTTTTAAATTTTCTTAATTAAAAAAATCAACTTTGACTTTACTGCATCCTAACATGATATATAAACCAATTTAATTAAAAATAGATGCTCTATCAAAAGAACCTTCACAACAACATAAATGACACAAGGTTCAAATTAAATACTTTTGAGTCACTGTGTACACTAGGGCATGTGCTTTTTAAATTCTTTCCTTTTCTCACAGAGCTAAATGTCAGTCTTCCTATTTGCAATATTTGTTCCCAAGATCTGCTATGCTAAAAATTTCAAAAACTGAAAGGCTACTTGGTGACATCTTAGCAATTTCCAAAGAATTTTTTTTACTCTAACCAATATACCCAAGACTACTTATTAATAAAAACATTTTTGAGGCACTATTAAACAAAAGTTATTTCTAAAATTTTGTCCACCAACATACAGCCAAGTGTGTAACCTCAGCACTGTCACACAAATTTTGCAGTTCAGTTAACCTTCACTGATCAGTAAGTTCTCCTGTGAAGGCCTTCTTTCAACTAGCTGAACAGGAGTATTTGTTTACTTGCACCACCACCAGTTCTAAGAATACTTTTGTTGCCTTATTTTAATTTAATAAGAACACTGATTTCACCATGACGATTTCCTTTCAGCAAAAACAAATGATTCTATCTTATTAGTTTTTAAATTTATAATAAAAATTCGCAGCATTTTTTGACAGAATAAACTTTTAAAAGCTTTACTCTGATTCCATTTATAGCACTGACATAATAAACACAATGCTTTGAGCCAAGAGTTGAACTTTATTGGAACTAATTTATTCTCTATTTTAAAACCAGCAATTTGAGCCCTTTCTCTACTAATGGCAGTAATATATTAACAGCTACTGCTTCATTTCTCACACATGCAAAAGAAAATTTGGAAAGAAAAATGAATTTTTAAAAGTTGTTTTATCTAAACAAAGTCATGTTTTCAGAACAACTATGTAAACATCTGTACTTATATACATTAAATTGTCTTCTTGATGCATAATCTTCGTAAAATTACATTTAACTTCTTCAACAAATGCCAGTCCATTTATAATAGATTTGCTGTGTGCTGAGACCACACCTCTGAAGGTAGAGAGTAAATATCATAAAGATTTTGCACATACTAGGTATTGAAATAGAAGTTCACCACTCTGTTCTTCATTACTATTTAGAATACGATGAGTTTATAACAATAAAAAATTCCACCAAATAATAAAACTAAAATAGGCCTCAGATTTACATTACACAATAAATGATGAAGCTACTGTAGTCATTGTGCTTTGACCACTCTCTTTAATGATCTGTAACAGAACTATTCAGTCTTTGCCTCCTGCACGTATTTCACCTATAATCAACTGCTCATGTTTTCTTAACTCCATCTACTAGTGGCCTGGAGCATCATGCATCGCAGAGGCATTCGCACAACTTGCTGGTACATCAAGCTGCTGGCAGATGAACACTGTTAATTACCAAAAAAGTCAGCATTTACTTCCCTTGCCCCACCCTACCTTGTCTGTCCTCTTCTAATTTACAAGGAGGTAGAGGGTTATAGTACACACAGGAAAAGACTAGAAAGATAAATAAAGTCTTGCATGCTTAAATGCTTCATCTATTAAATGGAAATCTGTTCACTACAGAGGCACCTTATATACCACAAGACAAAAGCACAGAAGGAGTTCAAAGCAGAAGTCTAATAATGTACTTGGTTTTACTTTAAAGTAGCCACGACAACAGTACCCTAGTGAAACTTTAAGATTTTTGCGACATCCTTCAAGACACTGACACAACATGCATAAATTAGACCCATCCAGGGTAACTGTTAAAAGGGAACAGACAATATTTAAGTACATGATCATGGTGTTTTACTATCATGATAGACTCAAACCAAAACCAAGAAGAACACTAAACAGCATGGTTGCATGGTTAAGTCTTTTTAAAATTATTATTATTTTTTATTATGGCTGGCTCAGCCTGCCCTGGTGGTGAGGCTGGCACAGCATGTGGTGCCAGGGATTGAACTGTGATCCCTGTGGTTGCCTAAACTTTCCTAAGCAGGTGTTTTAGAGTGTTGAGTCATCTTGCCTGCCCAGCAAGGTTAAATCTTTTATTCATAAATTACATATGCAAACAAGCAGAACATAATATACTCAACACAAATATTTGATATATTTTAATTATTACATCTTTTTTTAGACAAGGTTTCACTATGCAGTTCAGGTTGGTCTTGAACTCGCTTTGTAGACCAGGCTAGGCTCCAACTCACAGCAATCCTCCTGCCTAATCCTCCCAAATTTTGGAATGACACATGCTCCTGGCCTTGATGTTTTATATACTATTTATTAAATTTTGATTCTACATTCGTTTTCTGGCTTAAGGAAACTAACTGGGGTGGAGGATTTTTTTAAAAAAATAAAAAATTATTTTTTTAAGACAATTTCTCAACAACTGGATATCATATTTTTACCTAAACACTCTAACAAATATTAAAGTAGTGAATATTTATTCAAGCAATTTTTTCTACTCAGACATGCATCACCAATAATGAGGATGCATTATTTTCACACACATTGTGAAAATCAGGTGATTTCACAGACCAATCTTCAATAACTACAATGTCACTGGACATACATATGGCTTGTCACTGGTCACAAGATGGTTATTCAACAGAACTACTTTTTAAGATGGAGCAAAAGAGCAAATCATTTAAAATTCAGTCCTAAAAATCAGCTTAAGACACAATTAATTTAAGAAATACAGAATGTATATAGAATCCACCACAGTAAAGATTAAAATAAAAACATAGATTTTTCAGATTTGTAGTTTTCACTTCTAAAACTTCCATTTTATTCTTTCTTACATTTTCTACATCTCTGCTGAGATTTCATAACTTTTTGCTTACTCTGAGTATATTTTCCTTCCTATTATTGACTATGATAGCTGCTTCAAAATGTTTGCCTGGGCCATAAGAGGTTTAATTTCTATTGACATTTTTCTTTGAAAATTGACTGTATTTTCTCCTCGTTATAATTTTTTATATTGCGTTAAATAAACATAAAAACATTTAGACCATTTGAAGTGTACAGTGCAGTAGAAGTAAGTATATTTACATTAGCGTGCCACCATTACCAGCACCTACCTCCAGAACAGTTTCCCAAACCATACAGAAAAAGCATAATATTATTGGTACTAATATTGAATTTTACCACATGGATATAATCAACAGGCTAAAATTTCTTGTTTTATCAATAAGCAGGAAGACCAATAAACACCAGTCTCCTTCTAACCTGAACATTTCAAAGCTGAGTTTTGGACCTCTGGGAGCTGAGCCTGCGCACCCGCCGCGGGTAAGCCCCTGCGCCCCTCTGCCCCACCTCTGCGTTCCAGCGACTAACTTCCTGTTCCAGCCCATCCCAAACCCCACCGCTGGGAGCTGAGCCTGTGCGCCTGCTGGGTCAGGATCCTTGGCCTGCCTTCCCTTTCCCTGCCCCCCCTTTTTTTTTTTGAACCCCTCCAGCCCAAGCTCCAGCACCGAACCCATCAAATAGCCCGTTGGCAACCATTCTGGTCCACGAGCCTACCAGGACTACTCAATCCCAAAGCTCCACCTCCACCTACAGACCACATCCGCCGGGATTCACAAAAGCTAGCAGCCAGAGCCCCAACACAAGAGTCAGGAACCTCTGTAGAAGAACCACCTTGGAGTCTCCAGACCAAATGCCCATAGACACAGCATAACATCACCAAACTGCAGAGGTCGCTTCCATACAAAATGATAACAACAAGGAGTAGGAGGCAATCTCAGGACCCGTGCCCAACCAAACCAAATACAGAAGACACTATCATGGAAGAAAATGAGAATTATACAAAGGAAACCTCTGAATTGGTAGCATCTGAGGGAGACACACAAGTGCAGAAACTTATAGAGCAACTGAGATCAGAGATAACATCTGAAGTAAAAAAAGAAATACATGAAGTGGAAAAACGGCTGGAGAAATGTATGGAGGACATCAGAGCAGAAATAATATCTAAAATTGACAAAGACATGCCTAAATCAATAGCATCCCCAGTAAGGGAACAACTACACAAAAGTACAAAGGAGAACAGAACAGAAATAATCTCTGTATTAGAGAGAGAAAGGATAACCATAATGACAGACTTCAATACTATTAAAGAAGACATCGATAAAAAATTAGAGGAGAATAGAAAAATGATGGACTCCCTGACGAAGCAATATAAGAAAGACATAGATCGCATGAAAAAGTTTCAAAGAGATATAAAGAAAATAAAACCTCGATCACAAGTTGGCAGAGCCGAATGGACGAAAATGAAGATAGAGTTTCGAACCTTGAAGACACAGATGCAGCCAGTGAAAGAGTAAGAAAGGATCTTTTAAAAACAACCAGAATGCAGGAAAAAATAATTCATCATCTGCAAGACGATGCAAAAATGAACAACGTGAGATTAATGGGAATCAAT